>CM024621.1:31432559-31529651 GCA_014182585.1 Eucalyptus coolabah
AGTATGAACAGGTAAGGGGAAAGAAGATCACCTTGTCGAAGGCCGTGCGTAAGATGGAAATAGTTAAGTTGATCTCCATTGAACTTGATAGATATAGAGACTGTCGTTATACACTGCATCACCCACTGCACCCAAACGGGATGGAAACCTAGTATGAGAAAGTAATCTTTCAAAAAGTCCCATTCCACTCTGTCATAAGCTTTTTGCATGTCCATTTTTAAAATTGCCTGAAAATTCCTCTTCTTATTTCGAGTCTTCAGTTGGTGTAGCACCTCCTGAACAATTAATATGTTGTCCTGGATTTGGCGACTGCTCACAAATGCACTTTGTTCGGTATAAATTAGGTCAGGTAAGAGGGGTTTGAGTCTGTTAGCCAAGACTTTGGATATTATTTTGTAAGCATAGTTACACAGGCTTATGGGCCGATATTGGTCCAGGCTTTCCGAGTTTGGGACTTTCGAGATCAAAGAGATAATGGTCTGTTTAGATCGACATGCATAACTCCTATTTGCAAAAACTTATGGATAGAAAGAATAAGCTCTTCCTTTAGGATATCCCAGTGAGTTTGGTAGAAGAGGCTGTTTAATCCATCAGGGCTTGGTGCTTGAGTTTTACCCAACTGAAAGGTAGCTTTTATGATCTCTTCTAATGTGATCTCTACAACTCATTTGACATTCATTGCAGGTGTTACTACACTTGAAACTTGATCGAGAATGGGGCCATAGTCGTGGTGTCTTGCTGACCTTTAAAGATTTGAATAGAAAGCAATAGTCATATCCTTGAGAACCTGGTCATCTCTTACCCATTCTTGGTTGTGATCTAGTAACATACTGATCTTGTTCCTTTGTCGACGTTGAGCAGTAGTTGTATGAAAAATCTGGTATTTTGTCGCCCCACTTTAGCCATTTTATTTTAGAATGCATCGCCCAATATTGCTCCTCTTGTTGGCATGCCTCTTGTCGTTGTTGCTTTAACCTTGTTGCTAAGTTTCTGTCATACGGGCTTATGGGCTGCTTGTCTGATTAGTCAAAATTGTAATTGCTGTTGCAAATCTGCGATTTGTGATTTGGCATTGAAAACTTACTTCGGCTCCATATATGTAGAGCTAAGCTGACCAGGCGGAGTTTGTGTGGTAGATCGCAGCCAATTGTGTCACATTTGAGGCCCATGAAAAGTGGCTATTGTGCTGCTGCAATCTGGTGTTCTATCCAATAGGCTTCAAATAGAAGAGGTTTGCATCTTATGCTTTGTTTGGCTTCTGTGCTTACGACGGGGGCTATGGTTGGAGCCCTGACGAGGTAATGCAAAAACCTCGGCGTCAGGGAAAGTTAATCGCCAATTCAGATCACACAGCACCCTATCTAACCTTTCTTTTACCAAGTCATCGCCTTGACGATTATTCATCCAGGTAAAGGTGCAACCTTTACTTTCAAGATCCATGAGTGAACATTCACGTAATACTTCTCTGAATGAATGTATGCAATGTGAGTCTGCTATTCTTTTACCCACTTTCTCCCATTGATTGATAATCTCATTAAAATCTACAACATAAACCCAAGGTAGAGAGTTGATGGATGCAATCTGGTGAAGAGCTGTCCAAAACAATTGGCGAGATTGGAACGACGCTGGTGCATGTACGCAAGTTAACTTCATCGTAATACCTTTCCTAGAATCCGTACATATAGTATCCAAAATGTGCTGAGTTGTGTCTTCCACATATAGGGAAATATGAGACTGCCAAAAAGAGCTGAGTCCTCCAGAAAGTCCTAAAGGATTAATCAAGAGTGAATTTGGGAAGTTAAGTCGATGCTGAAGACGAGTTAGAACAGCCTCTGTGTTCTTCGTCTCCATAAAAAAAACCAGGTCAGGCTTCTCTTTGACCACAAGGGCCTTAAGGGCTTGAAGCTGTCGGGGAGAGCCTAATCCTTGGCAGTTCCAACCAAGTAGCTTCATTTTGCAATCGGTGGCTTTTGAGGGAAAGCCACCTCAACCCACTTCCCGGCATCTTCAGTCGAAATAATAGGAGTTTCCAGTAGTAAATTTTCATCAAAACCTTCAAATAGAGGAATACGCGAGTCATGGGGACTTTGCCTTTTAAATTTCTTTGAAATCCTTGCCTTGGTCGATAATCAAGTATACTTTTGTTTCTTCTTTGATGCATCCCCAACAATCTGATTCCGATTGCCTTGCTGTTGTACAGGTGAAGGAGGTAGCGCTGCCTTTATGGAAGTCACTGACAAAGAACTTGCTTGAAGGAGTGGTGGAAGTAGAGCATATGTATTAGATTGAATGACCGAGCTGTGATGATGTTGATTATCTGTGTCCCTGTCCTTGATAGTTAGTGGGACTTCTTTTACGCCTTTCATCTTTTGTGTCAGCAGGTATAATAGCACTAGTTGAGGGAGATGCGAGACTTTTGACCTTCGGGACAAAGAGATGCAAGTTATGCTATTGATGCACTTGATGAGTAAGAGTACAACATTTCGGTTTTGATTGATGTTCCATTGATGTAATTTCTATAGGAGGTAACGCCGATAGTTTTTTGGTCACTGTAGGAGGAGTTTCAGGAATCACTTCTTCAGTATCTTCAGAATCAGCATTCATCCCATAAAAGGTAAGGCAATAAGGACTATGTTCCTTGACCTTTGCTCTTAACCATTGTCCAAATGCCATTTTCTCTTTACCTATCATTTTTGCTTCATTGAATGGAATTTCTTGACAATAAGAAGCATAGTGTCCTAGTCGGCCACAGGAATAGCAAAAATGAGAGAGTCTCTCATAACGAAAGTCAAGCTAGATAGCCTTACTTGCTCTTCGAATTAACTGACCTGTTTTCAATGGTTGATCTAGATAAAGTTCTATACAAACCCGGCCAGCTCTGATAGTAGTTCTTTCCTTCTTATCAATTTTCACCTCCAACACTCTACCTACACTCTTAATCGCTTTACAAAGCATTTGGTCTGAACACCACTCAAGGGGTAGTCCAAAAATTTGTACCCAGAATGCGCAAGTAGTAAAATCATAGCAATGTAAAGGTGTATTTGGTCTCCAAGCCTTAAGTATTACCAAATGACTAGCAAAGTTCCATGGACCACCCTCTAAAACTCTCTGTTTATCACTTTCTAATTTAAAGGTTGCAACATAAAGCCCAGCTTCACGCTGGGTAATTTCAACTTGATCTATCTGCCAAACTCGCCTTAGCGTATTTTGAAGAGCTTGAAGATTGACAGTAGGATTTGAAAGAAGTGTACCTACTAATACATTTCTGCACTCTTGTAGCTATTCCATTGGAGGTGGTTCGTCCCATACCTCAATTTCATAGTCGGACCATAGATGTCCTATTTTGCTACTGAGGGCAGCTAGTCGCGATTCGTCATTCTGATGATGGGAATCCATAAGTGATTTGTGAAGGTAATAGCTGAATTAGGTCATAAGGGAGTCGGACATGATGAGGCGATGGTAGAAAAACTGTATAAATAGAGGAAAAAGGGGAAAATCTAGGGCAGAGAACGGAGGATGATGAATAATTCAAGGAACATTGGCATTCGCTGGTGTAAATGAGTCTTAATTGAGAATTCGACCAAGCGAGGGTTGGAATCAGAACTTCGAAGGAGATGAAGAAGCGAAAGGCTAAAAGAGCAGTAGACTGTTGAATGAGAGCATTCGATAGCTGAGTTCAGTCCATCTACAGTAGGGGAATTATCAGTAGGGTTAAGGATTACCAGTGGGGTTTGAGATGGGAACTACCATTAATGGTAGAGATAAGCTCTGCATGTTGAGAGAGCATGATGAGTTAAAATCGAGAGCATTTCCCAAATTACTAAATTGATTAATTTGTGGTTATGGGTAATTGGCCATCATTTGTGTTCACAAACCATGGTCAATACAAATTAACCCTAAATAATTGTTATGATTGAAGAGAGCATCAAGTTGCAGTTGGAAGGGTTTTAGAGAGTCCTTGCTAAGTGCTACAGTTAGTAATCCATTAGCCTTCCCCTGATGGATCACCTCAGGGGAAGGTTGCAACACTTATTTGTCAAGATTTTGAGCACTCAGTGTAACCACTATCTCGAATATAATAATACCTTAAAATTGTTGAGGAAATTTGATTGTTGATAAAGATAGGGCAAAGGTTATAGTGCTTTCATGTATGATGACAATTGCTATCCTTAAGGTATATTTATTTTAAACTTGACAACAATAACAGTGTGGGTAAATAATACCTTAAGGATAGCAATTGTCATCATACATGAAAATATACCTTTAGGATATACATTAAAGCTGCAGAGAAATGAGTTCAACAACAATTACTCAATTTTTCTCTTGGAATTTCACCTTAAATATATGATTTAGTGCTATTTACGAACAACCAATCAACAACAATCTCTCAGGAGTATGTATCTTATCCCCACCATTACCACTTTTTGTGATCAATTATGATTATTTTTCTGATCAACCATCACTTTTCTTCATGTCAACAAAATCATTTCTTTTCATATCCAACAATCATCCTTTTTTCACAATAACAAACTATTTCAATAGTCCCTACATGTATACCCTTTTTTTTTTTTTTTGGTGACCCAGGGAACCCCCACCGACCAGCAGCCAGGGGAGTAAACCCTGGGGGAGGCACGCATGAAACCACCACCCACGCACCCCGGGCAAGGCACCACACAGCGCTTCAGCCTCCCTGCTTCGCAGGGGCTTCAAACTTGGTTCTCCTCGGTGGAGAACACAAGCTCTACCCTCTACATGTATACCCTTTTTATATAGCTGTACTACACGGCTAAAGTTATAGTTAAGCAACTAAGTTGACCATAGCTAGGTCGACGATGATGTCGTTCAATATATTATTGTCAAATAAAATGCTTTTTTTTTTTTTTTTTTTTATAGTGAGTATTTATTTTGTGAAATGATTTGACCATGTAAATAGTTGAGTTGCTTCTGAAGTTTGTGACTTAGTTTAGCAACTACGGAGTACCCATCAAGTGATAAAGTGTCGACAATTGAATAAAAACTTTCAAAGAAGACGCAGAAGAAGTTTAGAGGCAACACAGTTTTTATTGTCAATCTTGTTTCTCAAAACTGAAATCAAATTTCCTATGATCATTATCGTGCAAAGCAACCAATCGAATAATAACATAGGCAGAGCAAGAAATTAATCGGATACTAAATTTACGTAATTTGATCGGGCAACCTACATTCATAGGGAGAGCAATAAATAATTTTACTAGAGACCAATCAATACAATAGAGATCACAAGCACACTTGAGTCACTTAAACACTCTTAGTGTTTCTTAACTCCCAATTACACCCAATAACCCATGTAGTGTTTAATACCAAAATCCCTCATAAAATAATCTCTTAATCTTGTGATGAATAATCTTCTCCCAAGATTTAACTGGTTCAACCGATGTGCTAAGATGTAATTCACAAAGGATTGTGCAGCATCAGGATGAAAAGTTCAAAGAATTTAATCTAAACTAATAGATGTGGCGTCACTAATACGTTCTGCTTCACGTCCTCATACAAGACAAAATAAATATTTATATATGCGGGCGCGGAACCAAATATCATTCTGACTCCTACAAGGAAACGTTGAAAGCCGACTCATACTCGTTAAGAAAAAAACTCAAACATCCTACTTTGCTCCATTTTCTGAATTCCAAAATCTTTTGTATAAAAATCAACAACAGCTTTCCTATTTTAAGTCCTCTTCTCACGGTCAAAGTGCAACTCCTGTTAGCACTCACAAGTGCAAAGAATTCTGTCTTGAAGGGAGTGGCCACAAAGCAATTTGGACGTTCTTTCTACGGTCAGACTTTCCAACACTTCGTTTTGGGTTGAGTTTCATCTATGGGCTCAAATTCGAGACATCATAATCGTGGCTTGAAGAAAGAAGAAGAAGAAGAAGGAGGAAGGCAGGTGGGAAAAAAACAAAAAGAAAAAAATAAGATTTCGTTCATTTCGTGGAAAACGAATAATTTGGAAAATATTTTACGAAAAACGATATTTCGTATTTCTTATAAAAATGAATGAACGAAAATACTTTCATTGTCCACAAAAATATATAAACATAAATTATTGCCAATAATTAAAATAATTTTCATTTGCTAATTATTCAACCAATACAAATTGTTATTTTTAATTTTTTTTCAAAATATTTATTTTCCATGAAACAATTGCGTCCTAAGACGAGAGATTGTGTATGAAAAGGTTTGTGACTTTTGAGGGGATGGCGGGAGCCGGACTTGTTTGATGGACTTGTTTGTTGACGGGGTCGACCCAAAAATCACGTCGAGGAAGGGAAGAAAAGTGGAGATGGAGGAGAAAGGACGATGAAATGGGGAAAATGATCTTTTGAATTTTTTTATGGGTGTTACTTTTATAGACGCACCGCATTTTGCGTTGGCTGGCTGTGTACACGCCCTATGGGTGTGCTGGTCTCCTTTAATTTCTTGAATTGCATACATTTGTTAGGCTGCCTGACTTGGGATTTTTTCTACAGGACCAGACGACTCCAAAATCTAAGGATATAGACATAAATTATTATCCATAATAAAAATAATTCTCATCGACTAATTATTCAAGCGATACAAATTATTATTTAAAAAATATTTTTAATGTGTTTACTTTTCGTGAAATAAACACGTTTTAAGACGAGAGATTATGTATGAAAAGTGAAGTGATTTTTGTGGGGGTGGGGGAGCTGTACTTGTTTGATGGACTCGTTCGTTGATGGGGTCGACCCGAAAATCATGTCGAGAGAGCGAAAGAAAAGTGGAGATTGAGGAGAAAGAACGATGGAATGGGGAAAATGACCTTTTTAATTTTTTAATTTTTAATTTTTAATATTTATTAATATTTATTAAATTTTATTAATTTTTATAATTTTTTTTTTATGAGTGTTACTTTTCTAGATGCACCGCATTTTGCGTTGGCCGACTATGTACACGCTCTATGAGTGCGCTGGTCTCCTTTAGTTTGTTGAATTGCGTAAAATTGTTAGGTTATCTTTTTAATGTGCCTCCTCCGAACACAAAAGGCAATTCTTCACCAAATTCTCTTTGCCTAAAGAGAAACAGAGACACGATTGATGTTCTCAGCGCCACGAAAACTTATCAAGTTTTGCTACTTATTCTTGTTCTATTGCAAGTGCTGACTAGCACTGCAAAGCCGAGTGATCAGCCATGCGTCCCTTCATCCTATGGTGACATTCATGAGTTAAGCTCTCCATTTCGACTGAAAAGTGATTCAAAAATATGTGGTGACTCGAGATACAAGCTGGCTTGTGAAGGTAATCACACTGTTTTATACTTAGATGATGGTAGATACTATGTGCAGTCTATTACTTATTCCACTGGCCTAATCCATTTGGTCGACGATGGGAGATTGTGTATGGAAAGGTTAGTGATTTTTGAGGGGGTGGGGGGAGCTTGACTTGTTTGATGGACTTGTTTGTTGACGGGGTCGACCCAAAAATCACGTCGAGAGAAGGGAAGAAAAGTGGAGATGGAGGAGAAAGGATGACGAAATGGGGAAAACGATCTTTGGAATTTTTATGAGTGTTACTTTTATAGATGCGCCGCATTTTTGTATTGGCTGGCTGTGTACACGCCCCCATGGGTATGCTGGTCTCCTTTCATTTCTTGAATTGCCTACATTTGTTAGGTTGCCTGACTTGGGGTTTTTTCTACAGGACAATGTGACTCCAAAATCTAAGGATATAGATGTAAATTATTACCCATAATAAAAATATTTTCATTGGCTAATTATTCAAGCAATATATTTTTTAAAAATATTTTTAACGTATTTATTTTTCATGAAACAAATGTGCTTTAAGACGAGAAATTGTGTATGAAAAGTGAAGTGATTTTTGTGGGGGTGGGGGCAGCTGGACTTGTTTGATGGACTTGTCTGTTGACGGGGTCGACCCAAAAATCACGTCAAGAGAAGGGAAGAAAGGTGGAGATGGAGGAGAAAGGACGATTAAATGGGGACAATGATCTTTTGGATTTTTTATGGGTGGTACTTTTATAGATGCACCGCATTTTTGCGTTGGCTGGCTGTGTACACCCCCTATGGGTGTGCTGGTCTCCTTTAATTTCTTGAATTGCATACATTTGTTAGGTTGGCTGACTTGGGGTTTTTCTACGAGACAAGGCAACTCTTAAATCTAAGGATATAGATATAAATTATTACCCATAATAAAAATATTTTCATTGGCTAATTATTCAAGCAATATATTTTTTTAAAAATATTTGTAACGTATTTATTTTTTCATGAAACAAATGTGCTTTAAAACGAGAAATTGTGTATGAAAAGTGAAGTGATTTTGTGGGGGTGGGGGCAGCTGGACTTGTTTGATGGACTTGTCTGTTGACGGGGTCGACCCAAAAATCACGTCAAGAGAAGGGAAGAAAGGTGGAGATGGAGGAGAAAGGACGATTAAATGGGGACAATGATCTTTTGGATTTTTTATGGGTGGTACTTTTATAGATGCACCGCATTTTTGCGTTGGCTGGCTGTGTACACGCCCCTATGGGTGTGCTGGTCTCCTTTAATTTCTTGAATTGCATACATTTGTTAGGTTGCCTGACTTGGGGTTTTTTCTACGAGACAAGGCGACTCTTAAATCTAAGGATATAGATATAAATTATTACCCATAATAAAAATAATTTTCATTGGCTAATTATTCAAGCGATATCAATTATTATTTTTAAATATTTTTAACGTATTTATTTTTCATGAAACAAATGTGTTTTAAGACGAGACATTGTGTATGAAAAGTGAAGTGATTTTTGTGGGGGTGCTGGCAGCTGGACTTTTTTTCTTTTGGGTCGGTGGCAGCTGGACTTGTTTGATGGACTTGTTTGTTGACGGGGTCGACCCAAAAATCACGTCGAGAGAAGGGAAGAAAAGTGGAGATGGAGGAGAAAGGACGATGAAATGGGGAAAATGATCTTTGGAATTTTTATGGGTGTTACTTTTATAGATGCACCGCATTTTGTGTTGGCTGGCTGTGTACACGCCCCTATGGGTCTGCTAGTCTCCTTTAATTTCTTGAATTGCATACATTTGTTAGATTGCCTAACTTGGGGTTTTTTTTTTTTTTTTATGGGACAAGGCGACTCCAAAATCTAAGGATATAGACATAAATTATTACCCATAATAAAAATAATTTTTATTGGCTAATTATTCAAGCGATACAAATTATTATTTTTTAAAAATATTTTTAATGTATTTATTTTTGTGAAACAAATGTGTTTTAAGTCGAGAGATTGTGCATGAAAAGTGAAGTGTTTTTGTGGGGGTGGGGGCAGCTGGACTTGTTTGATGGACTTGTTCGATGATGGGGTCGACCCAAAAATTATGTCGAGAGAGCGAAAGAAAAGTGGAGATTGAGGAGAAAGAACGATGGAATGGGGAAAATGACCTTTTTAATTTTTTTATGTGTGTTACTTTTCTAGATGCACCGCATTTTTGCGTTGGCCGACTGTGTACACGCCCTATGAGGGCGCTGGTCTCCTTTAATTTGTTGAATTGCGTGCAATTGTTAGGTTATCTTTTTTAATGTGCCTCCGAACACAAAAAGCAATTCTTCACCAAATTCTCTTCGCCTAAAAAAGAAACAGAGCCATGATTGATGCTCTCAGTGCCATGAAAACTTATCAAGTTCTGCCACTTATTCTTGTTCTATTGCAAGTTCTGACTAGCACTGCAAAGCCAAGTAATCACCCATGCCTCCCTTCATCCTGTGGTGACATTCATGAAATAAGCTATCCATTTCGACTGAAAAGTGATTCAAAGATATGTGGTGACCCGAGATTCGAGCTGGCTTGTGAAGGTAATCACACCGTTTTATACTTGGATGATGGCAGATACTATGTACTGTCTATTAGTCATCTCAATGGCCTAATCCATTTGGTCGACGATGGGATTCACAAGGGTGATTGCGCATCTCTCCCCCGTCACTCACTATTGAGGTCTAACGGTACAATCGGTTGCTATTGGTTTTTATACTATGTTTATGAGGACGGCGTGAACGTGGTCATTGTGAATTGCACAAAGCCGATTAGTTCTTCATTGTACATCACTCCTAGTCCATCGTGCACCATGGGGTCATATTCTTCCAACACATCATTGAGTTGGAACTTGTATGCTCTGGTCAATCCAAAAGCGTCGGATATTAGGGATTTTTGCACCATTCACAATTTGATGGAGATATCGAATTATCTTAAGGGTGAAGAGCAGATAAATAGTAGCTCCTACAACTACGAGCTAATCCATAACAGCATGGCGGATGGATTTTTTCTCATGTTTGCTCCACCCATCCCACCCTGTGGTGGTTTATCCTCTTGCCAACACCCCTCTCCTTCCTATTGCGTACTTGATAATAGCATCCCCATGGGTCTGGATCGTAAATACGGCGCCTATAGCAACTACCCAGCTTTCTTTTGCATCTGTGATTTCCATAGCATCTTCAGAGGTCAAGTTTGCGGATACAAGTACTACAACGGCGGTAAGCATCGTTTGGCAATGAAATTTTACTGCACTTTTGTATGATAGTGGACCCTCTTTCACTAGTTACTCTCTTCAAAATCGGAATATTGAAGAAATATTTCAAATCCAAGAACATCATCACAAAGGATACATTTTAGTATAGGTCAACATCTGTGTATCGAAAGATTTCAGGAGCTTCGCATTATATATTAATCCAATTGTAGGAGTTAGCAAAATTGTCGGAAAAAATTAAAAGAGTGACAGTAGAAGTCACTCCAAACATTCCAAACATCGGTTGCACACGTTCATGTGTCTAGATTGTACTTCCTTTCCACAAAACGATAGAATACGCGATATAAAAGGAAGGGCCACTGATCGAGCAGCCACATGACTAGTTTTTAGTAGGCATAGAGTTCGGATTTTCTTATTTTCTTAATACTTCCTTATTAATTAATAATTCAAGAGATAATTGTGCTAATAAATTCCTTAAAAAATTGTGTCCGCCTATTGATAGGATAAACAAAATAATCAATTAAACATGAATATCACCGTTTGTCTATACTTGTCAATTGCTGGAAAGCCAAAAAGGGTTTCTTGTATCGTCTATCATATATGTGAAGTAGACCCGTTAAACGGGTGGGTCGGGTCGGGTCATAAATGGTCGACTAAATCGACCCATTTAACCCGTTTATGGCCCATTTATTGTAGTGCAAATTTTTGACCAATACCCGACCCATTTAACGAAACATAAAAAAGCTTATATATATTTTTAAAATGGTATTACTAACATGATTTTATACAATACAAATTTTAAAAATAATTATTTAAAAAAATCGAATTTTAATTATTTTTATTTTTAAAAATTAAATTTTATTATTTTTATTTTTTAAAAAAATTAAAATTTTAATTATTTTTAATTTTCTTTTCTCTTTTCTCTTTTTTCTTCTTCTTCTTCTTTGGCCGGCCCGCTGGCGACGGCGCGACCGGCCACGGGCGGGCGGCTCGCCCCGCTGCGACGCGAGCACGAGCTCGCCCCTCGCCGGATCAGGCGAGGTTGGAGCCTCGCCCAACGCCGGCGAGTTCGAGTCTTGCCCGATCGGCGAGGCTCGGGCCTCAACGGACGTCGGCAAGGCCCCGCCTCGCCGGACGTTAGCGAGGCCTTCACCTCGCCGGATCTGGCGAGCTTGAGGCTTGTCGGGCGTCGGCGAGGCCTCCGCCTTGCCAGATCCAGCGAGCTCGAGGCTCGCCCGGTCGCCGGCCATCGCCGTGTCGGCGACCAGGAGGAAAAAAAAAAAAGGAAAGAAAAAAAAAAAGAATTATAATTTCAGTTTTTATAAAAAAAAATTATAAAGTTAAAGAGAAGAAAGAGAGATAATGAGGTTTTGAGTGAAAAATGGGTTAATAAATGGGTCGTAAATGGGTCAAAGAGCTGACCCATTTAAAACCCATATATCTTAGTGTTTACCCATTAAAACTTAATATGGGTGCTTTATAAGATAAAGCTTGACCCATTAATGACCCATTTAACTATAAATGGGTTCATAAATGGAGTTGCATAACCCATTTAACACCTCTAATGTGAAGAAAATGTATTATTTTTATTTATTTGCAATTGCATGCATCCCACTTCTCATAGTTTTTTAAACAAAATTGAACTTGCACGAAGGACCAGCTAGCTACTACTCTGTTTTCTCATGAGTTTTGTTTTCCAAACTTCTTTTCCTTCAATTCCTTCCACAAGTCTCCTAGATGATTTGACCATTTGGACAATTGTGGATTTTATGTCTTTATTAGGTAAGCCACAATGATTTATTTATATCATATCTTTATTAGGTAAGCCACACTGATTTATTCTTAATATAAATAAAAAATTCTAACCAATTGGATTTTCTTCAGTGTATATCTGTGCAGTGAATTCATGATAGGGACGCCATTTTTTGTGATAATTCTAATCTTCACTTATAGAAGAAGGCACTTAGCAATGGACAAGAACATTGAAGAATTTTTGCAAGCTCACAACAACTTTTTGCCCATACGGTACTCTTACTTGAATATTAAGAAAATCACTACAAATTTTAAGCACAAACTAGGAGGGGAGGGGGTATGGTTCTGTGTACAAAGGAATGCTCCAAAGTGGCAATGAAGTGGCCATCAAGATTTTGAAGCAATCCAAGGCCAATGCCCAAGATTTTATCAATGAAGTGGCTACTATTGGAAGAATTCATCATGTTAATGTAGTGCAACTCATTGGTTATTGCTTTGAAGGTTCGAAGCAAGCTCTTGTGTATGAGTTCATGTCAAATGGATCTTTGGATAAGCAAATTTTCACTGAAGAAGGTGATAAGTTTCTTGATTACAAGAAAATATATGAGATTGCTCTTGGGGTGGCAAAGGGATTAAATACTTACATCGGGGTGTGACATGCAAATACTACACTTTGATATGAAGCCTCACAATATTCTTTTAGACAAGAATTTCACTCCAAAAGTTTCTGACTTTGGACTTGCGAAACTTTATCCCACTAATCATAACATAGTCTCATTAACCGCTGCAAGAGGGACCTTAGGATATATGGCACCTGAGTTGTTTTACAGAAACATCGGTGGTGTTTCTCATAAAGCAGATGTTTATAGCTTTGGGATGTTGCTCATGGAAATGGCAGGTAGAAGGAAGAATTCAATGCAAATGTGGAACACTCAAGCCAAATTTATTTTCCATTGTGGGCTTACGACCAAGTCAATGAAGAATAAAGTGTTGAAACGAAAATAGTAGCAGCGGAAAGGAAGGTGATAAAGAAGATGATAATAGTTGCACTTTGGTGTATACAATTAGACCCTAACCATCGACCTTCAATGAGCAAAGTCCTAGATTTGCTTGAAAGAGATATTGATGAACTCCAAATGCCACCAAAACCACTTATTTACCCCCCGATGTGCCAATTAACAATGATGAAGCTGAGATGGAGCTGGAAACATTATCAACCCCATCAAGTACTCCGATAATTTATGCTAGTTTTCCATTGGGAGATACCGATGATTTTTAGAGATCCATGCATAGTTGGATTGGAAATGCTTTGTGTGTATTTGTCATATGTCGCACGAATGCTTTGTGTGTATTTGTTATACGTCCCACAATATAGTATTATGTTGGGAGAGAAGCGAGATAGTTTAGCTTGACAGAGGTTACTTTTGAGATTGTCCTTCTTCTAGCTCTTAGGTTGATGTTGTGTTAATGTATTTCATGTAGTTTTACTCTCTTGCGTCCTTCTTTGAAAAGATAGGCACGTTGGTAAGAGGGCAAGGGCAAAAACGGTGGGGGAAGGTCACGGACATTGAAAATTTCTCTCTGATTACATGATTTAAGGTAATGCCAATAAAAATGCTAGTACCAATTTGCGATCTTGCTATTTAAAAAGCCACTACCGACGTATTACTTGATATAAAGAAAAAAATGATTTTGACTTAGGAATTCATTGTTAGAGAAAATATCCATGTATACATTTTACAAAGTAGACATCTTTCATCTATGCAATAAAGAACTCTTATCAAAATGGAAAAGGTCTTAGAAGAAATGTCACGCCCTCTTTATTTGGAGGTTGAGCTTTGGGTTATTTTTGTGACGTCCGTCTTGTCGCCGTCTTGATTCTTTTTATCTTATTATCATGCACATGTGGAAATGTGAACGTATTGTCACGCTTCGATCCTCTGAACTCGTGCACATCCCTCGGTGGTCGATTAAATAGCGACATCTCGGGACGCGTCGCTGACCCATTTATTTTAATATGCATGCGGAAGCGAAAAATTAATCCTTAGACAACAACAAAATGGGATAGAAAAGCAGGGCCACAAAATTTTCAAACCAAGTCATTTACAATACTAGCCGATCTATATACAATGTCTGCAAAACCGAGGGGGGTAGAGGGCTACAAATCCTCTAATCAATCGAGTCTTCGACTAAATACTCTAGGGTCCCTGGCTCCAACAAACACGGGTCCACCACTAAACCACCTGGTGGGTCGGCCGTGCCTTTCCCAAAAGCAACCTCCAACACCGACGAGGGACCTTAGACTCTGGGATGGGACTCTCTCTTTGTCCATTCCGCTCCGACGATACCATGATCTATATTGATGGGGTACGTTGTTACGAAATCTTACGTCGATTTCAGAAAAATAATGCTCGCAAACAATTCACCAGACAAAATATAGTAATAAAAGAGCAGAATCAGATAAACACGCCAGAAAATTTGTTATCGAAGTTGACCCAAACCGGGCTACGTCTCCGCGCAGTGGCACTCTGCAAATCCACTAAACTTCAGAAAAGTTGGAATACAATGACGATCTTCTCTCAAGATCGGGCACAAAGAGATTGAGAACCCTCATCAAGAAAAACTCACTTTTTTTCTTCTCTCTTTTTCTTGCTTCTCTATTTCCTTTTTCAGCGTCTTTACGGCTAGGGTTTTGCCATCGCTAATATATAGGTACCACTTTTAACCTAAAAGGAAATCTTATAGAAAAGACAAAAAACCCCTAAAAACAAATATTTGGCTTTATCTATAACAATCTCCCACTTGAAGACAAATATACCCAAGCACCAAGCAACTTTGCATCCATCTTTTTTTCAAAAAATAGTAGTTGAAAAACTTGTGCCTCTGCGTTACTCCTCATCAATCAACATGAAGTAATACCAATGGGAGTAGTACAGAAAATATGCTTCTCTCTGTCTACTACCTTGGTCATCATGTCGGTTAGATTCTTCAAGCCATCAATCTTTTGTAGCTTTAATTCATTATCTTTCAATGCTGACCTGATAAAGTGATAATGCTTCTTGATATGTCTAGTTCTTGAGTGATAAGCTGCATTCTTTGCTAAGTGCACTGCACTTTGACTATCACTCCATAGTGTACTGATTGGCTGTTTTCGATGTAACTCCTCCATATAATCTTGTAACCACATGATTTCCTTGGAGGCTTCTATAATCGCTACATATTCAGCCTCTGTTGTCGATAAAGCAACTACTTTTTGTAGTTGAGATACCCAACTCTCTTTGTACCTGCAATTATAAAAACATATCCGGTGGTACTCTTACCACTATCTCGATCACCCGAATGATCTGCATCTACATAACCCCTGCAACTCTAGAGATGTACCACCATAACAAAATGAGTAATTGGAAGTACTGCTAGATATCTCAATATCCATTTAACTGCACTCCAATGCTCTCTACCTGGGTTCTGCATATATCGACTCACAACTCCCCTTTGCTTGTGCAACGGTCTCGTGCTCGCCATGGCATACATCAAACTCCCCTCTGCTGATGCATATGGAACTACCGCCATCTCATCTTTCAAAGCCTGAGTGCTTTGACACATATACTTGGAAAGTTTGAAGTGATTTACTAGAGGAGTTGCAACCGGTTTTGCCTTGTCCATGTTAAATCTCTTTAACACCTTGTTCACATAGTCTTCCTACGACAACCATAATTTCTTATTTTTCCCGTCCCGATAATTTTCATGCCTAAAATATTTTTGGCCTCTCCCAAGTCTTTCATAGCAAACTATGATGATAACATCTTTTTCACTTCTACGATTCTCTTCGTATTGGAACTAGCCACCGGCATGTCATCCCACATATAAAGATAGATACACAATGTCACTATAATCATATTTGCGAAAATAAACACGGTGATCGAGACTCACGGTGTGCAAATCCCTTTTCTTGCATGAAACCATCAAATTTTAAGTACCATTGTCGCGGAGCTTGTTTCAAGCCATACAAGCTTTTCTTCAAGCGACATACCATGTGCTCCTTACCTTTGACTTCAAAACCCTTAGGTTGTGCCATGTATAATTCTTCATCTAAGTCACCATGTAAAAACGCTGTTTTACGTCTAGCTACTCAAGATGAAGATCCTCCACCGCAACTATACTTAGCAGAACTCTAATTGATGTCATTTTCACTACGGTGAAAATATCTCGAGTAGTCAATCCCTTCTTTTTGAGAAAAGCCTTAACTACAAGTCTCGCCTTGTATCTAATACTACCATCTGCTTCATTCTTAACCTGTACACCCATTTGTTTAATAAAGCCTTTTTACATGTGGGCAACTTGGTCAACTCCCAAGTTTTGTTCGAGTAACAAGCTCATCTCGTCTTTCATAGCACACTCCTTTGCAAGTGAGACGTGTCTGCTTTTGCCTCATCGTAAGTCTCCGGTTCCCCTAATCTGTATATAAGACATGGCTCGAACGGTATTAGGCTGATGGATCAAAAATTACCTTTGGCTTTCTCACACGTGTAAACCTTCTCAAGACAGTACTTCGGGGTCATTCGTTTGCTCCGAATCACTGCATTCTTCTTGAACTACCTCTTCACCGATAATAGGCTCATCTTGAAACTCTCTTTCGGGTGAACTTTGATCTCTTGGAAACAGACTTCACGGGCATTATGTCTAATTCAACATACTCGGTTGTACTACCTTCTCATGCTCCGTCTCTCGTCGACGATTCTTGTACATCTTTTCTTCATGGAATACCACATTGCGGCTGCGGATGACTTTGTTATTCTCATAATCCCAAAGTCTATAGCCATACTCGTCGCCACCGTATCCGATAAAGACGCACTTCTGGGACTTAGCGTCAAGCTTTTTCCGATCCTCCTTGCCAATCAAAGCATGTGCAATACAACCAAACACCTTTAGATGTGAATAATTAATCTTCTTACCTGACCACCGCTCTTGTGGTATTTCTCCATCCAATGCACTAGATGGACTTCTGTTGATAAGATAAACAGCTGTATCAACTGTGGTAGCCCATAAGTGTAGCGGGAGACCCGCGTGTAGTCTCATGCATCTTGAACGTTCTAGAATAGTCCTGTTCATTCTTTCAGCTACACCGTTCTCTTGAGGAGTTCTAGGAACAGTCTTTAGCCTGTGTATGCCTTCTTGACTCAGATAATTTGCAAATTTTTTACTTGTGTATTCACCACCATTATCAGATTTCAAAGCTTTAATCGATAACTGTTTCTTTTCTACCATGGTCTTCCACATTCCGAAAATCCCGAATACTTCGATTTTTCTTTAAAAGCATAAACCCAAGTCTTTCTTGTTACATCATCAATGAATGTGACAAAATATCTCTTACCACCATAAGAGAGTTCCCGGCGGAGTCCCCATACATCGGTATGAACCAACCCTAGCTTCGGCCTTTATTTTGTCACCCATTCAATTGAAAACTAACAGCCTTCTATTTTCCATAAATGCAACTCTCACAAAAATCTAACTCAACTTTTTGTATACCCGGAAGTAATTTCCTCGAGTGTAACTGCTTTACACCTTTTTCACCAAGATGTCATAAACGATAATGCCAAAGAGTAGATAAATTACCTATAGCCATTGTAGCTGCAACCATATCACTGATATTGTCCCCTTGGAGAAGGTAAAGTGTACCTGTACGCTTTCCCTTTGCTACTACTCTTACCCATGAGGTTATCTTCCACTCTCCGCAGCTAAAGGTTATTACCAAACCTTCTTGGTCAAGTTTACTGGTTGAAATCAGATTTTTTTTTAAATTCCGGAATATGCCTAGTTTCACGCAAAACTAGACGTCCTCCACCTGAGATGTTCATGAGTCACGGTTCCTTTCCCAACAATTGGACACATGTGGCTGTTTCCCACAACCACTCGTCAAAATCTCCCTTGGCATAATCATCAAATATGTCTCTTTACGAGGTGCAATGAAAGAAGCGCCAGAATCAATAAACCATTTATTTGTTGTCAAGTCAAACCCCGAGACAAACACAAGTTATCTAGCAAAGATTTATCGCTAACTACATTAGTGACTTGATTCTCATCTTGCTGCTTCTTTTTTGTAGGCTTCACATTGAAACCTCGGTGTCCGGTTTTGTGACAAAACCAACACTCATCTTTTGCAACCTGTCTCTTACCCCTTGATTGTGATCGCCACGACCGCTGAAATTTCCTCTACTTTTACTTCTTCCACGATTCTCCCTTTGCAAGTGCCGTTGAAGATGTAGATGCAGAAAAATTATCTCCACTGAGACTTTCCTTCGCATCTCTTCATCCATGATACTACTCACAGTATCATCAAGAGTTAAATCATCCTTCATGGTGCTCGAAATTCCCACACTAGCGGTATTGTAGCTTTACGGAAGAGAACATAAAAATAATAAAGCTTGAAGCTTCATATCTAAATTTATGCCCAGATTCCAATTGACCCATGACTGCGTGAAACTATTAATATGCTCTGCCACAAAATCTCTATCAGATAACTTCATATTAACTAGTTTCTTCAACAAAAATACCTGATTTGATGTGGATGGCTTCTAAAAAATATTCGTTAGAATATCCATGGCTTCTTTTGCAGTTTTTGCTTTCGCGATGTGGTACCCTGTCTTTTCGTCAACCCTAGACGAATCGCACCTAACGCCTTTCGATCAAGAATTTTCCATCCAGCCGCTGTCGGATCCACTTCCGCCATCTCGGGTTTCCAACCCTCAAGTGGTGCATAGAGATCTTTCGATAAAGATAATCCTCTATTTGTACTTTCCACCATCCGAAATCCTCTCCATTGAACTTATCGATTCGATTTTATCTTCGCCATCCTATTTGCTTTCAATCGAACGTCACCGAAAACCCTCGATGTTCTCGATTAGCCAACCCAGGCTCTGATACCAGTTGTTACGAAATCTCATGTCGATTCCAGAAAAATAACGCTCGCAAACAAGGCCCCGTTTGTTTGCGTTTCTTTTTTTTGTTTTTAAACGGTTTTTCTTTTTTTGTTCAGGAACAAAAAAGGAACGAAAGGAACGTAAACGCGTTTGGGTGCGTTTGTTCTTTTTGTTCTTTTGTTCCCGGGAACAAAAAAGAAACGAGAAACAAGAAACACAAATTTTGTGTTTCTTGTTTCAGAACACAAATCGAAACACATTTTTTTTCTTTTTCTTTTTTTCTCTTATTTTCTTGTTCTTCTTTCTTTTGGCGGTCACCGGCCTCGGCCATGGCCGGCGACCGGCCGACGAGGGGCCGGCGGCCTCGCCCGACCACGGCGAGGCTCGCCGACCCCGGCGAGGCCAACGCTCGCCGTCCCCGGCGAGGCCGAGGCTCGCCGTAGCTAGGCGAGGGTCGGCCTCGCCATGTCGCTCGGGGCGGTGGCTCGGCGAGGCCGAGGCTCGCCGGCCGCGGGCGAGGTCGGCCCCGCCGGATCTGGGCGAGCTCGAGCTCGCCCAGCCATGGCGAGCCGACCTCGCACCGGCCGGGCGAGCTCGATCTCGCCCGAGATCCGGCGAGGCCGAGCTCGCCCGGCGGCGGCGAGCCTCGGCCTCGGGCGGTGGCCGGCGAGGCCGCGCCTCGCCGCCGCCGGGCGAGCTCGGCCTCGCCGGATCAAGGCGAGGCCGACCTCGCGCCGCCCGGGCGAGCTCGATCTCGCCCGAGATCCGGCCTCGAGCTCGCCCGGAGCCGGCGAGGCCGAGCTCGCCCGGTGAGCCTCGGCCTCGCTCGGGCGGTGGCCGGCGAGCGTCGGCCTCGCGCGGTGGCCGGCGAGGCGCGCCTCGCCGCCCGGCCCCGGGCGAGCTCGGCCCTCGCCACGGCCGGTCGCCGGCCAAGGCCTTGGCCGGCGACCGGCCAAAAGAAGAAAAAAATGAAAAAGAAAAAAAAAGGAAAAAGGAAAAATAAGAAAAAATAGAAAAAGTAAAAGAAATAAAAAAATTATCCAAATTTACCAAACATGTTTCGTTTATTTTTTATTCCGGAACAAGTTTACCAAACGCGTATTTTTGTTCAAAAATTGTTCCCAGGAAGAAATACTTTTTCTATTTCTGTTCCTGGAACAATTTTTAAAGTAAAAACACAAACAAACGCGCCCCAATTCACCGAGACAAAATATAGTAATAAAAGAGCGAGAATCGGATGAACACGCCGGAAAATTTGTTATCGAAGTTCACCCAAACCTGGGCTACGTCTCCGCGCAGAGGCACTCTGCGAATCCACTAAACTTCAAAAAAAGTTAGAATACAATGACGATCTTCTCTCAAGATAGGAGCACAAAGAGATTGAGAACGCTCATCAAGATAAAACTCACTTTTTTCTTCTCTCTTTTTCTTGCTTCTCTATTTCCTTTTTCAGCGTCTTGACGGCTAGGGCTTTGCCATCACTAATATATAGGTATCACTTTTAACCTAAAAGGAAATCTAATAGAAAAGACAAAAAAACCCCTAAAAACAAATTTTTGGCTTTATCTATAACACCTTTTGGGGTAGACCTGCATCAACTTAGACCATGGACCTCACAAGTTCATACACCCATCCCCTAGGGTTTCCATGCAGCGGGATAAAACGCTTATGCTCGATGACCTTCTTTGGCTGTCCAAAATGCTCGGGAGGAGCTGCCATCTAAAGACCTGTGTGACACCAAAAAAAAAAAAATTACTCTTTCCTCACCAATTAATTTACGTATTTTAGAGACTAAAAGACTATTTAATCAACACACCCATGTTATCTTAGTGAAGCCACGACCGCCTCATGCATGGAGTGACAATGCAAGGAGAAGCCTTTCTCCCCACGTAGTGGCCATGTGTAGAACGTAAAAGAAAGGAGGGAGGAGGCAGGCCACAATTCTTTTTCTTTATTTTATTTTCTCCTCTTTTCTCCTTTGGGGGGATGTTTAGTCGAAGGAACCTATTCTTCTTTTACCTCACCTGCGTTTTCTTTTCCCTTTCCCTCTCAACTGAGACGCCCATTTCTCCTCTTCTCTAATTTTTGCTTCGTTCTGCCAAAACCCGACCCGATCTTTGCCCCTCTCTGCCCCGTGCCTTGGTCCAGCAGCGAAATTGTTGCTGCTTTATCTCGTTCGGAGCTACCACCGCAGGCCGTGAAGCCCCTAGCTCACCCAACGCCTCCTCCCTCTTCCGCCGGTGAAAGATCCAAGCAAGTGGAGCTGTGATTAGGGTCTTGGGTGCAGGGTTAGCTTCAGTTTTCTATGTATGTGAAGATCAGGGTAGATTTCGGGGCTGGGTGCTGAAATCTGAGAACCACAGCTCGGTTTGGAGCTGGAATGTGAGCGAATCGAAGTTTTATCCTTCTGCACTAACTTAAATACATTTTGCATGTTGATTCGTGACTCTGTAAGTGTTTAGTAGCGTTAGAAATTCTCCTCTCTAGTTGTGTCGATATGGTTGGTATTGTTGCTGTTTTGGTGGTGTTGTTGATGAAGTCGCAGTGAAGGGGGTGGGTCACGACTTTGCTTTGAGCGAGAGGAAGGGGGTAGCCGTACGAAAAAGAGAGTGAGAGAGCCTGTGAGAGAGGTGCGGATTGAGTGAGTTGAGAATGATTTTTAATTTGATGATTTTGTTTTGGGCTCATTCGGGCTGGTCGCAAGGTTGGATGGGTTTTCAGTGATTTGCGTGCGAGGCTTGTGGATGGTATGGTGTAAGTTGGGCCGAGAGAGAGGCTGTGGTCCATCGTTGTTGGGTAGGAAAGGCTGATGAGCTACAAAACAGGCTTACATGTTTACTTAGGAAGGTTGAAAGTTCAATTGTGGCTTTGAATGGATTTTTCAAGTCGTTGGTGATGAATCGCTAGCGGTCAATGCTTGATTAGGTGCTATACATGTGTGGTCGAAGCTTAAATGGGGGTTCGTGAGAGGACTAAATAGCTAGGAATAGCTTAGTGCATATGTTAGAGTCCATTGTTGATCTGTCCGAGAAGAAAAGCCAGTTGAGGATGCTGGTTTGCCGATTTTTCGTCATCAAACGCTTTGAGAATTGGATGAACTTACCTTCTGGAAAGTTGTGCAATACATCTTGACCTACAATATATATTTAATTGAGATTTTTTTGAAGTTAAATTGATCCACCCGAGGACTTGATCTTATATCGTTTGTGAGCTGTTCAGAATTGTAGAATCCCGACCTCAGTGTGCTTTCAAGTTTTTGTAAAATTCTTGAGTTAGAATATGGACTTACTTCCTTCATGAAAGCAGTAGGAGACATGCAGGTGCAGAACATATCAAAATTTCAACGCATTTTACTGAGTTTTGAACTTTGAAATGGACTAAACCTTCTAGTTGTTGATTATGTTTGGTAAAAGGAATTTTGAGTTGTATGAAGCACATTGCTGCTCTCTTTACAGAAGGAACCGGACTTGTTTTCCTTCATGAAAAGTGTTTATTTAGGGCCTCGCTATCACATGTTAAAATTTGAGAATTTTCTGTGATGGTTTACTATGGCTTTGGCTCTAAACACCAAGACTACTCGCTTTTGTTTAGTTCTGTCCATGTTGGTAGTTTCTGAGTTTTCTGCAGGCAAATGTTGAACTCTCTAATGAGAGTTCCTTTATACCTTGAAGTATCTAATAATGCATGTTTAGACCTATTTGTGATTGTTAGCATACTAGAATTGTTGGTGTTGCAACAAGGCGGAACTATGAATGTGTGTAGTTGGCTAAAGAGCCAATGTGAGGCCCCGGGTGTCGGGATACCTAGAGAGGGATTAAAAGAAGTAATCGTATTCTTTCCAGAGGACTAAGAAGGGTTAAATAACTTCTTAGGGGACCTCGTGATGCCAGGTTGGATGTGAGGGGTACGGGGTGGAGTGTTGTCTTCCCTAGGTGATTGTTGTAACTAGACTTCCATAGATTATGCAAATTGAAATTTGTTTACCTATTTGTCTTGCTATCGGCCAACTCCAAGTTAGGACTAACCGCCCACTTGCTGAGTTTTTATTTTAAAAACTCACACTTGTTTATTGTGTCTTGTCTTCATATTAGAAGATGACCGAGGAGCACTCGACGTGTGGGAGAGTTTTGTTTTGTTTTTTTATTTATTCTGATAGTATGTTCATACTCGATAGGAGGCGGGATATTTATAGTTTGTGGCTCCTAGTGTTTTTTTGTATAAATCCCCCTCCTTAGCCTCATCTCCCAATGTGTACGGATACAAATTTTTTAGTAAATATAGTCAAGTGCAGTTCAGTTTCTTATGACTCAGTTTAGAATTAAATTTATTTTATGATCTGAAACTAATATCTCCCCTAAATTATAAAGCAAGCCATGTAATTGGGTTTGAGATCCAGGGTGCCACATTGAGTGGTATTAGAGCCCGGATTTGTGGGAGTGATAAGGTGTAGGAATTTTAGATGGACGGTAATATACTTGAGTATTTAGATATAATTGTCTTGGTAACTTGGGATGGTTATTGGTTTGGACAATTAATTTCATTTTAGTGTGGTTTGAGTGATGTGAGAATATTGCGTTACTTTTAACTAATAGCATTAATCTCTAACTCCTGACGTGGGTAATGTTTATAAAGTTTAGGAGAAAGATGGTGCGATCGAGGAACTCGTCTCTGCTAAGGAGAGAAGCAACTGCGTCGAGGGCAGGGTTGAGGATGGAGGATGTGTTGCAAGCCTTGGTGTCCTTAGGAAATTTGGTGGAAAGACAGGCCCAAATTCCACCACAACAACCACCTCTGCCGCCACCCCAACAGCCACCTTCGGTGGAGCATCGCACCCAGGGACTGGTTGTGACATCTTAAAATTTCAATTTTGTTTTCAATTGAATAAATCGAGCCTTCCATCGACACGCTGATAGTGCTATTCTCTGAACCAATCGCTCATGAGATAATTAGACTATTTGGGGAAGTCATTAAAGGATTTTAACGCAAAAGACTTGAGAATTCGATCAAAAATTGACTACTCAACCGTGCTAATTTGCCAGGGTCATCACGACACAATTAAAAATTGATCAGAGACCGGAGATAAGTCGATTTAAGTGTGGGTGATTCCACTTGATTGCAAAATTCTCATCGATCGGCACTAGACCGATCTTCTGTCGTTTTTAGGTACCCTGTGTCCGTAATTGAAATCTCAAGATTTTCACGATAATCAAGAATCGCCAATGTGTCGAAGATGTACATTGTGGCTCAAAATAATCAACCACGGGTCAATTGCACTAGAAATGTCTAAAAACTACCCGGTAGGTTAGGTCACGCTAAAATCATGTCAGATTGAAATTAACCGCGAATTTGAATCCAATTTCAGAAATTGAAAATTCTATCATGTCATGATTTATTTTAGGAATTTCTACTCATCATTCAAGAATTTTTGGAGATTCTGAGATTTTTTTACGGAAAATCGATTCGGATGTTTCGGAAAACGAACGAAAATTTAGATCGGCTGAATTGAAGAGATTTTCAACTTGCAAACCGAGCTACTTGGCGAAGGGGAATTGTAGAAATTATGTGGGCTTTTTCTACATCAAATTTGGACATCAATTGGGGAAATTTGTTGAAGAAATTGAAGACCAAAATGTGAAATTCGGAATTGAAAAAGGGCAGCATTTTTGGGCATCAAAATGAGTTAATTGTGAGGATAATACAAGAAAGTATTATTGGACAAGTGGGATAAGATTGAGCACTATTTGGGGGACCAAACAATTAATTCTTTGGATTAGTTTAATTGACTTTTGCCCCTTCCCTTCTGGTTTCTCCCCTCTTTGTTTCTGTTCTACTTCATTTCATCCGTCGAAGCCCCCACCGAAGTTCTCTCCTTCTCTCTCCCGAATTCTCTCTTTCGGTTCTGCCCATTTTCCCCGCAACTTCATTCCTCTCGATTGTTCTTCGAGTGAAGCTGCCCCATCCACTGAATTTCCCTCAACCTTTGCTGAGTTGCCAGCAATCCATCTCCACTAAACCTTGTCTTCTTTGGTCAACACTCACCTCACCGAAGTTTCATTTGTTGACCGCCTTGCTTATCTTTTTCAATTGAAATTAACGAAGCCTCAAGCCAGCTGCCGTCCAAGCCGCACATTCCCTTCTCCCTTGTTGACCACGAGCTGCAGCTGCGTCTTCATTCGCGAGAAGCCCTGTCCGCGAGAAGTTCCACCGAAGCTCAATCAGAAATTCAGCCTTTGGCCATGAGTTGCGGGCCAATTTTCGGGCCCAATCCATGCCCCATTGACATCACCATTTTGGAACTTGTCGGTTCTCGTCGCGTCCTCGTCATTTTGATCCGAGCGGATCACGAATCAAGTGAGTTATCTCACTAAACCTCGCTTAGTAAGTTATTCATGCTTAGAGGATAATTAGATTAAGTTAATTAAGGTTTAGGTGGTTAGTTAGATTAGATTAGTTCTTTAAATATCCAATTTTGCATGTTAGGTTGTTATATTGGATTAATTAAGGCCTAAATAGATTGTATTAACTATATAGATTGGTTCGGGAATTTTTCGGGCCTGTCTTGGTATTTAATTTTGCAATTTCGGCCTAGGTTAGCAATTTCGGCGTTTAATTGACTTATTTAATTAATTTTGATAATTATTTAATTATTATTTATTTTCCAAAAATTATATGTGGCATCCAGAAATTTTGACAACCCTCGAATATGTGACGGTCCCTGATTGAGCAACGGACGGTGTTATCGACACCACAATGGACATCATTTTGTTATCATCATCAAACCAATGTGCCTCGTTTAGTAATGGTCCGATCGTCGAATAAATTATATTCTTGCTGAAAGCCTTTCATACGTTCAAGCGAGACCAAGACTCATTTCGAATAATTCTTGACCCTGCCAACCCGAGTGCGCCATGAAAAAACACCCAAGGATCGGCCACCGGGAGCTGCCCATTTTCTCATGTGCATGATAAATAGGAAACCTCAAATACTTCATGCACGTTTATATTTTTCTATAGGCAGCTAACAAAAGGAAGATTGGATCACGCATGGGGGCTGTTTTCCTATCCAAGCTGCCCAACGAATTTGTGTTTATTGACTAAAGAAGTCAATTAACTTAAGAGAACGTCCAAAACCGTGCATGCGGACGTGAGGAATCGTAACCACCGAAGGACAGCTCCATATTGCTTTTCTTTTATTTGGCCGGTCAATTATGGAAGAGGATTATTGACTAAATGCCAGGTGACTCTTCTTTCGGTGGACAACAAAAGGGAGGATGTGGCTTTGCGGAAGACACGCCCTGCATGAAGAGTCGAGCTGGCTCGGCATGTAGAGGGACTCGCATGCAGGAGGCCACGAACCCCTCCAGCTGTCTCTTGCGTGTGCAGCCACTAAAGAAACCTGCATGCAATTGACAAATTAGTCAACCGATTGAGAAGCAAAATGCTCGTGAATGTGAGCAGGAGAGAGAAAGAGCCGAGCGAGCGGGTGAGGGAGAGAGAGAGATAGCAAACGGACGAGCAAAACACAGAGAGCGAGTGAGAGAATAGTGAGCGTGCAGCGAGCAAGAGTGAGGGGAAAGGAAGAAGACCACCCTATGTCCATGCTCGTGTGCCACCGCCGTCGACACCGCTCGTGTTCACCATCGCTGAGCCATCGTGACCCGAGCTTCCTGTTTTTACTTGCCGTCGATGCTTAGGACTTAAGGCAAGTGAAAGTCTACTAACCTATGTAATGCGATGCTGTTATTGTCTGATGTAGTGCAATAGACTTGGAAGTATTTGGATTTTGAATGTTGAAAGCTGAATTTCGGATGATTGAGGTAGAACAGAATCATGAAATCGAGGAAATGTTTTGATTTTCTCTATGCATTTTCGGTGCTGTTGAGCTATAGTCGAAAGGACCAATTTGTGGTGAATTCTTGGAAGTGAAAACAGCCGTGGTCTAGGTGTAGGATTCTATTGAAACCGCACTACCCAAAATAGGTCGAGTCTAACCCGGCAACCTTGTCGAATTTTACAGAGAAATTGGGACTAAGTTATGTTGTTCAATACCGAAAATTTGATGAAAACTCATGGGACTTCGATGGCATTGCATCGAAAATATTTTTGGTGTTGAAATAAATTAAGATGTTAATGCTGCCGTTGGACCCTCGGGTCAACAATGTCCTGGGAGTCGTGATGCTTAAAGGTTCAAATTAATCGATGCCCTTTGGATGTCTGAGGTCCGTAGAGTCTCAGAGGTTCCCTGGGAGTGTTGGGATACCCGGTGGTATATCGGTACATAATTCCGAGGAGGCCCAATGGTATGTCGGTACGTAATTCCGAATGGCAGGGGTAACCATTTTCATGGCAAACCCCAGAGGTTTCTCCTGATGCCAGGTAGGGTGCGAGATGCCCAGAGGTGTGATGTAAACACACTCTGGATGCCTGGTGGCCCAGTGGCTAATTCCGGACGACTTCATGACGCCAGGATTGGGTGCAAATGCCCAGAAGGATGCAAACACTGGTCCTCAGGGGTGAAACCTTTTGAATATTAAAATCGATAGCTCTACTAAGTATGTGCGTGGTCTGGTTATATGATTAAATTGTGTGGCATGAAATGGGACGTGTCATAACAGTTTAGTTCTATAATAAGGACCTGTGTGATTGAAATGGTGCATCTTAGCTTTGAAATTGTACTTGTCATTGCATTGAGAGGTTTTATGAAAAGGATGCACATCACTCATTTCCTTTGATTACACATGTTTTGTCTATCTTGCATGAAATTAGATTGCGATGGCTACGCACGATATAGTTTAGTGGATCTTTTACAGCTAAGTGGTTGTACTCACCCATTTTGGGGACTAACATTTCAGGCTAGACAAGATACCTCTGCTGCCACTGCCACCAGCAGATGGACCAAGTGGTTGGATATGATTGCGAGGAGGAGGATAGCAAAGGAATGAACTTTTGGACACCGACACCGATCGATAGACTTTAAGTATATGATTTGTTGGAAAAGATGTCGGTCATCTTTTGAAATATAGTCGAGTATAGAAAACCTTGGCATTTTGATGTATTGACTAATGATGTCCATCAAGTTATGTAAATAAAAGTGTTTGACTTTAACTTATAAAAGTTTTAGTTTGTGTGCATCGCTTTATAATTCAGAACGTGGAATAGTTGATGGATGTGCTTCCGCTATGTAAACTGCGCAAGGACCGATCTAAAAGATATAGACCCTCAGGACTTATAGACTTATTATAACTCTTTGGTATTAGAGTAATATATTATTAGGTCAAGAGAAAGGCAAGTGGATTGTGGCGACCCTAGCAGATCGGGGGCCGTTCGTGGGTGCCACATTATACCGAGATAGCCGACGACCAGAATTTTGTGTTGATTGTAATGGTGTGTTCAGTTTCTGCAATTAGATGTTAATTTGTGCAAATTGAGTGCTGATGTCATTTTTGGTAATTTATTCCAATATTTGGAAAATTTCAATGTTTATTCAAAAATTCTCAGGTGTCGGGTTTTAACACCGAAAATAGTTTTACATACTATATAAAATGGTGGGATTTTTAAATTGGAGGATATGAATTTTCGAGTTCGATTTGATCGTGTACCCACATACGACTATTTTCGCAGGGTGTTTTTAATATGAGGAAAATAGGTCGGATCACTATTTTAATGGAGATATTTCAGTGCAATGCACAATGTCTGGGTCGATATCGATTGATCATGTGTTGGTTAATGAGAACCCGTCTTGTGCTTTTAAGCCGGACATTACCTTATATGTGATATGAATTTGTTGGATTACGGGTCACGGTAGATTCTGGACCTACGCCCCTTCGGGAAGCTGTCTATTAAGATATGATATGGATGTCATCATGCTCAATAGAGGTGAGACGAAGCCTGGCTATGCTAGAAGATACCAAACTTATGAGTAGACTATACTCGGGTCACAGTAGATTCTAGACCTATGCACCTTCGAGGAAGCCGTCTGTTAAGATATAGATGTTGTCGTGCTCAATGGCCGTGAGATGATGTTGGCTGTGCCAATAGACACTAAATTTAAGGGGCATATTTAACAATTGGAGCACTTGTGATTGATTGAGTTGATGAGACGTTTCGATTGTAGTGTGCATTAATTATATGAAATCAAGATGTGAACTGTGTTGACGTGTAGGATGGAACCGAGGCGAGATAAGTTTCTTATTCTCACTAAGTGATTGTGTGGCTAGGTCACCCTTGACATATTTCCTTCTTAATAGGGGTTTAGAGGGTGGACTTGCTAAGACATTGTCTCACTTGGTTATTGTATAACCATTTTCAAGTTCTTAGATGGTGTTGGTGGAGGATCAAAGCCTTGGAGTCTGTGAAGGTGGAATATGAAAGATCGGCGTTTATGTCCTATTAGTATGTTGTAGGATAGCTTCTTTTGAGAGCCAATATTTTGTAGATCTTTACCTAGACTCTTATTGTAGATAAACTCAGTTGTTTATAAAAGTGTGGTTTTGTGAAATGTTGCCCTACTTTCCTATCACATGTTATTTGTTGTTAGGGGTTATTGTTTGCTTCCGCATGTGCATTAAAAATGAAAGGGTTGGTAACTAGTCCTGGGAAGTTGCAATTGCATCGACCGTAGTGGGATGTGGCGTTCTCGAGAGTTGGGACGTGACAATTGGTAAAGCAATTCTTGAAATTAAAGCCACCTAAATTCTCGGGAATAGGATGCCCTAAGGAAACAGATGAATGGATTGATAGTATGGAAAGAATTTTTAAGTTGCTAGGTTGCAATGACCAAGACAAGATAACACTTGCTGAATATTAGTTGGGAGGGAACGCCATGTATTGGTGGAGAGCATCGAAGGATACGATATTTCCAACAGGTACGAAAATGGTATGGGACGAGTTTGTGAAAGCTTTTTATAAGAAACATTTTTCTGAGTGTACAAAGAATCGAAAGATTATGGAATTTGTCCAATTAAGTTAGGAGGAGCTAACTGTTGACCATTATGAGGTAAAATTTTCAGAACTTTCTATATATGCTCCTAAATTGGTTGAAGATTCCGAGGACAAGGGAAAGAGGTTTCTGAAGGGCCTAAGGACTAATATTAGGAAGCAATTAGTGCCTCTAGGTATAATAGACTAAAATGAAGTGTATGCTCGAGCCTAATGGGTCGAGCAAGAGCTCATTAGAGAGTAGATGGAGGACAAGGAGAAGGTCAGATCAAGGCCGCAAGGAGTCACAAAGGATGTGCGTAGCGGCAAGCGACCTTTTTAGTCTCGAGATACACCCTGGAAGTTCTAAAGGGACAAGTAAGGGACAATATGTGAGTCAAGCTATGTTTCAGAATGACTCACGTCAACAATGTAACCAACGACATGGGCTAGGGCCTTGCCCTGATCCCTTGAGATGTTTTAAGTGTGGACAAAAGAGTCATTTCAAAAGAGAATGTCCCCAAAGGAGCAAGCTGACAATAATCAGTTGATTCATGCGCTGCCACACCCAAGGGGAGCACTTCCACTTGGGAAGACACAAAGACCAACAGCAATAGGAAAGGTGTATGCAATGACTCGGGAGGAAGCAGAAGCTTCCAAGACCGTTATTACAGGTACGATTTCCTTGAATGATCAAAAGGCTTATGCATTATTTGATCCGGGTGCAACCCATTCTTTTATTGCTGAAAAATATAGGTGATTACATAATCTAGAAGTGACACCCCTCGTAATACCTCTCATTGTTTGGGATGAAGTATTATCCACATTAGCCTATAAAAATTGCAAAATCTCAATAGAGGGAAGGACACATTATATTGACTTGGTAGAAATAAGTATGTATGACTATGACACCATTATAGGCATGGATTGGCTTTCTAAGTAGCAAGCCAATGTGGATTGTTATAGAAAAATGATCCAGTTTAGTCCTCTAATAAGCCTAGTTATGAGTTCCTTGGGAACAAAATGACCTCTCCATGACCATCATTTCGGCAATGGAAGCACATAGACTCTTAGATGGGGGATGTCAAGGATATTTAGCAGTGGTAAAGGACCAGAGAAAGAAAGAGGTGAAGCTAGAGGAAATTTGTATGATACGCAAATTTCCCAATGTATTTACTGAAGAACTCCCTGGATTACCCCTAGTCGAGAGGTTAAGTTTGCTATCGAAATACTTCCGGGGATAGAACTTGTATCAAAAGCTCCATATCGGATGTCTTTGGCAGAATTAAAGGAATTAAAAATTCAGCTGCAAGAATTATTGGATAAAGGATTTATAAAACCGAGTGTATCTTTTTAGGGGGCACTAGTCCTATTTGTGAAGAAAAGGACGGATCAATGCATCTTTGCATTGATTATAGGAAATTGAACCAAGTTACAATTAAGAATAAGTACCCTCTACCAAGGATTAATGATCTATTTGATCAATTAGCTGGCAATTCGGTCTTTTCAAAAATTGATTTAAGGTCCGGGTACCATCAACTAAGAGTTAAGGAGGAAGACATTCCCAAAACCACTTTCAGGACTTGGTATGGACATTATGAATTTTTAGTTATGCCTTTTGGTTTGACCAATGCGCCTGCCGCTTTCATGGATATGATGAATAGGATCTTTATACCTTATCACGGATCAATTTGTGATTGTTTTTATAGATGATATTTTGGTATATTCAAAAGGATCGAAGCTACGAGACCCTTAGAGAACTTGAATTGTATGCCAAATTTAGTAAATAGGAGTTCTAGTTAGACCATATAGCATTTTTGGGTCATGTGGTGTTGGGAAAGGGGTTAATAGTGGACCCAGCAAAGATTGAGACCGTAGTTGAATGGCCAAGACCCACTACAACGATAGAGATTCAAAGCTTCTTAGGGCTTACAAGGTATTACTGAAGGTTTATAGAAGGATTTGCATGACTTGCAAGTCCCTTGACTCACTTGACTAAGAAAATGTGAAATGTGAATGGAATGATGAGTGTGAACAAAGTTTTCAGGAGCTGAAGATAAGGTTCACCTCAGCACCAATATTAACCCTACCTTCGGTCTGGTGGATTCACGGTGTATGGTGACACTTCTTACTAGGGACTCGGTCGTGTCTTAATGCAACATGCAAAGGTCATAGCATATGCATCAAGACAACTAAAACCTTATGAAAAGAACTATCCCACCCATGATTTAGAGTTGACTGCGATTATTCTTGCGTTGAAAATATGGAGACATTATTTATATGGGGAAAATTTGAAATCTATACCGATCATAAAAGTTTGAAAAATTTATTATCACAAAAGGAGTTAAATATGAGGCAAAGAAGATTGATGGATATATTTAAGGATCATGATTGTGAAATAGTGTACCATCCAGGGAAAGCTAATAAAGTGGCAAATGCCTTTAGTCGTAAGTCGGCTGCGAGTATGACAAATTTGAGGGTGAAACAATGGAATCTTTTAACTTCGTGAGAGCCACCTCTAGTACCTTGAGCTATTGCTTAATGTCATCAAGGACTAAGTACCACACAATATTAAGTTAGGATGTTGAGTTTGAATTTGGAGTTTGAATATTAAGAGTGAATATCAAGTGTAGATTGAATCATTGATATGAGTTACCCGTACTTGATTATGAGACGAAATTGTGTGGCACGGAATGAGATGTGTTATAGCGATTTGGCCTTATAATCGAAACTCTTGTGAATTGTTTGATGACTGACATGAAGTGTTCCAACTATTGTTTGCACATGCTGCGTTTATAAGTATATATGAGATAAATTAATGGGCAGGTAGGTGCTGCGGTGAGGTAGGTTTTGAGTGGTGCATGTTTAGGACGCCTTTGAGTGAATTCTTGTCCTAATCGAAGTTTAGAGTGTTGACTCACTGAGATTTATTCTCAACCCGTTGTGGTTTACAATTTTCAGGTCCCTAGTCTAGAGATACCGAAGGGTGTCGTGGAGGATCCCGAGCTAGAGTCGAAGGGATCTGGAGTAGAGGTTGTTCGGTAGTTCTTTTAAGGCTGACTTAGTGTGCAGACTTGTAGGACTGACTTGGATTGTTTATAAAGTGTGTTTTTATGAAATTGGGTTGTCCTGCTTTTCTATCACATGTTTGTTGTTGTCCGGCGTTTGTTTAATTTGCTTCCACATGTGCATAAAATAAAAAGGGTGGCGACACATCTTGAGAATGTCGCAAATTTTAGTCGACAGCCGAGGAATCTGTACACGCTCGAAGTTCGGGCGTGACAATGCAAGAAACAACTCTTAATAAAATGGAAAAGATCTTAGAAGAAATAATTCTATGAAGTTTATATTTGAAAGAACTCGTATTTCATTTTAAAATTAAGGTAAATTGCAAATATGCTGTATTCAATAGTTAAAGATATAAATTGGCAAGATATAAACTAAAGACATAATCTCTGACATAATCTCATCTTTTTTTCTTGTTCTTTTTTTTATGTACTGACAACTCTATTGTGTTATCTCTTTCTTTATATTATTATTCCTTAAAGAAAGTGTACTTTCTAATTGATATACACCTCCTATGCTAAGTACATGTTGTTTAGATATATCTCTTAAAATTATTAAGACTGGATGAAGGCAACCTTAATTATTGAATATTTTAGTGGAAAGTTCTAGCTAAAAAATAAGCTGTAAAATTTGACATAATTATAACCAAGAGAACTCAAGGAAAAAGTATTCTTGCCCCTATACTTGTTTATTCAAGACAAAATCTACAAAATTTTAAAATTAAACTTGTATTTTCTAAAACTTATTATTGACTAATACTTTATGTAGTGGGACTTTATCCAAAGTCTCGAGTGGAAAAAAAAAACATTTGACTCCACGTTATGTCAAAATTTTCACTCCCTTCATCCTCAGTCTTGGCTCCTTCAATGCTTACATAAGAAATCAGCCAAAGGTCGCATCAATTAGACTTTTATCCTTGCCCCTAAAACCTTTTATTTTCGGTGACTTCGATGTCTTCTAATTAGTCAAACTTTTAAACACCTTATAATACTCTACCCAAAGAGACTGAGAGAACTATTAAGTTCAAATGTTTTACTCTAAAAGACATGTGGAGAATTTTATTCAAAAGTAGAAATATAAGAGTGGATAATTGTTTCGATTTCTTGACATTTCTTTTTCTCTTGAACTGAATCTCTGCTAACCTTAATTATTAGAACCCGCTGGTCCTTAATTGGCACGGGTTCAATTCAATTCAAGGTTTGCATCGACTCCAAAGACAGCTTTTGTGTCATCTTGGAAAAAAGAAAACCTATTAGCATGACAACTATTCTTAATTCACACAGGTTCATTTCGATTTAAGGTTTGCATCGATTCTAAGGACGGCTTTTGTGTCATCTTAGAAAAAAAGAAAACCCATTAACATGATAATATCTCCAAAAATATGAATTAACTCACCTAAGAACAATTCTAAAAAAAAAAAATATGGAAATGATGTCTTAGGATGGCTAAATATAAGGTTATCGATTGTGGAGGAGCATGCTCCTCGGATATATCTTCTAAAATATCCAAAATGAGCTGTGGCAAATGCAAATGCGTCGGTTATGGAGTAATCTTACAATTTACAAGCCAATCGATAAGGCGATGGCCAACGGAGATTTCAACTAGTGCTTCCTTGGTTGGCCAAAAGCTAATACGGTGCGAAGATTACTACTACACTTTTTACATTTTACTTCATATAATTCGGCTTCAACCGCATTTGCAGTTTTTTTTTTTTTTTAACTCTATATACCTAAAATTTTCATAATATTTAAACGTAAATTTGTTTATAGTTTCTTCATAATATTTACTCGTGGCTGGGTTTGAGGTGGTGGCTCAGTCTACCCCGGGTTTTATGCCGCCGACTGCTGGCTGTATGGTGGTTCACCAAAAAAAAAAAAAAAAACAAACTTGCCAACTTCTCAGATTTATTTTTTTAATTTTCTTATAGAAAATCTTGCTATTTTTTTTTTTTTTTTTCTCTTCAAGGCATTCCGTTAAGAGTCATAAGTTGAAAGAATAAAAGCACCCCAAATAACCAAAGCCAAACGTGAATCCTCTACGGAGTCATGCTTCCAGTTTGTTTCCTCCTCTTGGTGGAACTTTTTTTTTTTTTTTTTTTTTGGGTAAATGGATGAAGGAGTTTTGAATGACTTATCGAAGGATCCGACATGTCAATCCAATGGAACCAACTCTATCAAATCAAGCCATCGAGAAGCCGAACATACCTGACGACTAAATCTACATCAAACATCTCCTAACCTCATCTAATTGGTAGCCATAGTAGTGCCTCAACTTAAAAGTCCTTGGTCCTTGAATTAGTTTTAGCACTGCAGATCGTAAGATCATTATAGAGCACTACATATTGATGAAATGGCAAGTATCTTCAGTAACGGACACGTCTCCAAACACATTGCCAATTGTCACCCAAAGACATTACTCATTAACCACGACCCGACAACCCATTAAGTAGAACACCTCTATAGGGGGGACACTCATTTAGATAAGGGGTTCTGGCTACTATCACTCTTCTTGAGCAATTAAGATCCTCAATTTCTCTCGCCCAAGAACTAACTTTAAATGGGCTGGTCTGGGTACCAAACTTGGACGCCTTAACCTTAATTCCGTGTTAGGAACAAGGAACGATAGGCTGGGGAGGGTTCAATGGTTCAAATGTCCAAACGCATGGGGGTTCTTTGTACTTACTGTCTGAGGATAATTCTCAAATGGCCTAAACCCTAACCTAAATTCTGAGACTTACAAGTAGTTGTAGCTCATCAAATCTGGAGTCCAAGGCAACACAGCAAGTTGTAGCTCCATGGGAATGAAACCTTGGAATGGGCAAACCCATTTTTCCTGGATCTGACTCATAATCTTGGGAGTCGTTGAATTTTGTAGGCAAAAACCAGTAATCTGGGCGAAATTGAATGTCACAGCAACATGGATTGGCCACGTTCTAATCTAAAAACTAGGAAATCATAGTGTGATAAATGCAGTTTAACAAGAGGAAGGAATTATGGAAGAGGAAAATTAAAAAAATGAAGGAAGTACGTTTTATTAAGATTTTAAGCCATCAAATATAAAATATATAATATGCATTCAAAAGGGTACCAAAAAAATCTAGTTAATTTCCGTAAGTGGTTAGAAGTGGAGCCACTAAATGTTACCCAACAATCAGATCTTATCAACAGATCTCTCTATCACCAACACATGGATCCTCCTATCTACCAGCACTGATCGGTCTCCCACTTCTTCTTTTTTTCTTCTTATTTTCTTCTTTTATTTTGCATTTTTTTTATGGAGTTACATGTAGGTAGGACTGTTCATAAAAAAACCGAAAATTGATGAATCCAGCCGAATTAAAAATATGGTTTGTCTGTTTAATTGGTTTTTTTTTTTTGGTTATTAATTTATTGGTTCGGTTTTGGCTTATAACTGTGGAAACCAATAAAACCAAATCAAATCGATAAGTGTAACAAAAAAAAAAAAAAATTATTTTCTTTAACAAATGTAATTCAAAGTCTAGCCAAGTAAGTTCTTCCAATCTAAGGTCACTCTATACTGTTAATAAGAAACTTTTATTCTCGAGTTGGCATTTGTCGATTGATTTTTAATCTCAAATTATACCCAAAAAAGAGTTTTAAATAATCTTTGTGTTCTTATATATAGTTTAACGATATTTTTAACTCTTCGATAATTTCACTTGATTTAATGGTGATCATATTCTTTTTTTCTTTTTTCTTTTTTCAATAAGTGAGTAGAAATAGATGCTTCTTTGTTAATTTTCGTTATTGCATTTTGAAGTTAGATAATCTAAATGTGTAAAAAAACTTCTTACTTGTAAATCAGCTTGATGATAATCGTGTGAAACCGAACCAAAGAGATAACAAACCCCAGTCGCTGGTTTCGTTTGACTTGTATTTTGATTTGATAACAAATAAAAAGTCTGGTTTGGGCCAAAAATACCTCCAAACTAGACTAAACCGAACCACAAAGACTCCAACATGTGAGTTACCTTCAAGCATGTAATAAGCAAAATCTCACCAGTTCATATCATTTGACCGCTAAAATGCTGTAAACTCCGGACGTGACATCCACTCGGAGATTTTTACTATTGAAAGATATAAAAAGTATATATCTCAATTCCATTAAAAAATATGAAATTGAGAGAGAGAGAGAGAGAGAGAGAGAGAGAGAGAGAGAGAGTCGTTGCTTCCGTCGACTCCATAATGAATCACTCCTTTTTCTCGCATTAGCTCTCGGGCCGCAGAGAAGTTTCTATATGTGGTTTTTGCGTTCAGAAGTCACTCAGCATATGGATCGCCGAAATTCAATTCTCTTATTCTCCATTTGCAACAAATTTTAATTTTCTTGCAATTGATTTACTTTGACCGAAAATCGATCAATTTTTAAGACAATATCGATGGGGCTATCATATGGTTTTCAACGTTTAGCATTAATTTAAAGGATCAAAAGAATGTGGGAAAATTCTTAAAACTTATCAACATAATGTACTTGAGTCTTAAAAATTGTAACATTGATGCACACGTGTCCTTTTATAATTTTTTGTCAATTTTAAGAGGTAAAAATGCCACATGTATCATGTTCTACTTAGATTGAACCAGAGGGGAATCCATGGAATAGGAAGCTAATGAGACTCGCACTACTTTAGCTGGTACGTCCATGATGGGGTGCGATTGGAACGCACCGTTTCGTCTTGATGCGTTACGATGTAAAGACATGACGCCGGACGCGTCCACATGCGCGGCCAGAAGCCTCTATGCGTGGGCACCATGCACCTGAAGCGCTAGCATAGCCAACGCATCTGCCACACACGCCGATCGGCAAACCGGCATGTGTGTGACGCGTGCCGGCTAGTGAACCGGCACGCGCCAGTTGGCGAACTATCGTGTGATGATGTTACCATGACGTCACCCAACGGTCAATAATCGCTGGGATGACGTCATCGATGACGTTAGCGCCGGTGACAGTTGGCCGATCGGTCACCGGCCGACGACCCAACCGGACTCGACCATCAACCCGACCCAACCCAAGACGCGACTCGACTCGAGATCCAACCCGTTGACCCGACCCAACCATTGACCGGTCAATAGTTGGACCGGTCAACCGGTCCGGTGGTCAAACCGATCGGACCGGTCACCGGTCGGACTGGTTGGACCGGTCGAACCGGCCAGAAGCCATTTGGCTCGCTGGCTCGTGCACAACACGCGCTACGCACTTAGACGACGCGTGGGGGCTTGTGCAAGCTCCGATTGGAGCGTGGTCGGTGGCGTTTGGTTCATATGAGTGTCATCTATATAGTGGTATAATTATTTTATACTTTTGAATTTTATTAATGTATGAAAATGTGTAGGAAACCCTATGTATGCGTATTTTTTTGGGGTTTAATGCAGTTTATTCATTTGTGGCTAGTATTTTATTGTGATTTAAGAAATATAGTAGCTAGCTTATATGCAAATGATGTTAGATATGCTGTGTAAAGTTTGGTTCAATGATATGATGTATATATTTAATATACTTGTAATTTTCTAGTTGTTAGAAAATTAGAACAATGGTAGGAAATTCACTACATGTTGAATTGCAATTTTAATTATTATTGAAGCATGATTGTTGTTTATACGTTGGTTATTATCATGCAATGTTCTTTTCTGTTAAGGAAAAATGTAAAAATTACATAAGGTCATGTAATTATTTTTCCTAGTGGGAGTTTGTAGGTTGCTAGAATTGAAAGGAGTTCTCACCTTGAACTTAAAATTTGTGCAAATTAAACTAATTAATGATAATAAAACAATTATACATAGAAGTTGATTGGGAACAATGGGAACTTTTGCTTTTATGTCTTTTGTTGAATTATCAGTAATTTAGTTTGTCTTTGCTACAAATTAAATATGTGTGTTACTCTGTAAAGTGTACTAGTATTTATTCTGGGTTTATTATGTCAATGTGTTATAGCAATTGATTATGGCTTTGGCATCTAAAACCACTGTGGCTGACCTCAATAATGGTGAGAAGTTGAACGGTGATAATTATGATATTTGGCACCGAAAGGTTCTGTACATCCTTAAGAAGTAAGACGTTTGGAAACCCTCAACCATACCATGGATGAACTTGAGCATGGAACTTCAGCTCAACATAAGAGAAATCTAGAAGTTTATCAAGCTTGAAAAAAGAAAAATAGCATTGCTCGCATCACGTTGCTGAACTGTATGCAAGATGATCTCATGTATGAGTTTGAGAGTTATGATAAAACTCAAGCTATGTGGGTTGCCTTGAAAGATAAGTTTGGGGGTACATCTGCCTCACAATCAAGTTTGACATATTCCGAAAGCGCCCGAATGTAATGATAAGGCAGCATTTTTGGGAAATGTCAAACATAATCCATGAACTGAAGTTAGCAGGTCACTCCCTCACTGATGAACAGCAAGTTCGGGCTATTATAAGGTCTCTTCCTAATAATTGGGAGCATATGAAGATCAATATGATGCATAATGAAAACATCGTCACTTTTGATGACATTGCGCGTCATTTGGAATTAGAGGATGAGCACCTAGGGGCTGCGAGATCCTCTACCCATGCTTATGTTGCTGAATTGAGTTCGCGCAAAGCTTCGGGCTTCAAGCGTAAGAGGAATCTTCAGTTCAACAACAAAGGAAAGATGACTGATCAAGGACCCAAGAGGGCTAAAACCTTCCTACGCAAGAAGCGTGATGGGAAGAAAGACAAGGCCCAGATGGAGTGCCACAATTGTGGCAAGATAGGTCACTTTGCTTGTGAATACACTGAACCGAAAAAGGTACCCCTATTATTCAATTACTTTATGTAATACTTTTGTTTCTAGTACTGTAATGCTTGCTGAATCTCATCCAATGTGGACTGTAGACTCAGGAGCAATAGACCATGTAGCTAGAGACCGAGAAGCATTTGTGGAGTATTGTCGGATACCACCTGGAAGAAGATGGATATATGTTGGGAATAACTCAAGAGTTGAAGTAAAAGGAATTTGCACATGTAAATTAATCTTACATGGTGGTCGAAACCTATTCCTGCATGATGTCCTTTATGCTCTAAATATTCGACGAAACTTGGTCTCTATAGTTGTTCTTCTTAGTTTAGGTTACGTATTGAATTTCCATGGTGATTATGTTAACATTTTGTATGGAACAGTTTATTATGGCTCGGGTCATGTATCGAATAGTTTTATAGTGTTAAACATTGACTATGATCAGTACAATGTTAATGTTGATGGTTGTTTTTCTTTAATTACGTCTTCTAATAACGTTGAGATTGATGTAAGTACTTGGCATGCTAGATTAGGTCACATTGGATTGCAAAGAATGCAAATATTAGCTAGAAAAAGGCCTTTTAGGCTCACTCACTAATGTTAATCTATCCGTATGTAAACAGTGTCTAGAAGGAAAAACAACTAGAAAACCATTCGGTAAAGGAACTAAAGCTAAATTTCCATTGCATCTCATACATTCTGATATTTGTGGTCCTTTGAATGTGAGGACGAGGCATGGAGCCTCATATTTCATCACTTTCATAGATGACATCACACATTTCGATTATGTCTTTCTGATCTCCCATAAGTCAGAAGCATTAGACTGCTTTAGACGATATATAGTGATGGTAGAGAATCAATTGAACGAAACAATAAAGGTACTAAGAACCGATCGTGGACGTGAGTATCTATCGAAGCAATTTAAGGCTCTTTGTGATGAAAATGGAATTGTACGACAATTAACTATTCCTAGTACACCACAACAAAATGAAGTAGCTGAGAGAATGAATAGAACCATATTGGAAATGATTAGGTCTATGATAGCACAAGCAAATTTGCTCATATCCTATTGGGGAGATGCGTTATTAACTGCTGCCTATATACTTAACCGTGTACCCTCAAAATCGGTCACTTCCACCCCTTATGAATTATGAACTAGTAGGAAACCAGACTTGAGTAGTCTACGTCCATGGGGATGTGCAGCTTATGTTCATGATTCTTCCCATAAACATGGCAAATTAGGTCCTAAAGTGAAGAAATGTATCTTTATAAGATATTCGAACACTCCAAAGGGTACGTGTTCATAGGTGAACAAGTTGATGGAAGTGTGACCGAAATGGAGTCACGAGATGTCATGTTCTTGGAGAACGATTTTCCTAATAGAGGTGAGATTGATAAGGACTTCCAATTATATGAGATGGAAGATCCTGATAATACACCCACTGATGTAGTAGAGGGAAATGAAGATTTACCTCAACATACAAGACTTAGTGGGAGTATTGCATTGCCTGATGAATTGAATTCAAGAGAAATTCAATTGTGTAAAAGTAATCGTAAAAGTATTCCTCGTCATTGTTTTGAAATTGAAGGGAAAGCATTTATGATTGCTCAAAAAGACGATGCCAAGCCTAAGACTGTTCAAGAGGCTCTCTCGTCCTCTGATAAGGAAGAATTGAGAAAAGCTTTGGAAGATGAAATTGAGTCAATGAGCGCAAACCATGTCTCGGGGACTTGGTTGATTTACCACCCAATCATAACGCCATTGGAAACAAATGGGTCTTTAAAATTAAGCGAAGGGCGGATGGATCCATTGAAAAATATAAGGCTGACCTTGTGGCAAAATGTTATACTCAACACGACAGTATAGATTATGAGGAAATTTTTTCACCAGTTATAAGGTTTATCTCAATACGACTGATTCTATCCATCGTTGCACATTTGGACCTTGAATTATATCAAATGGATGTAAAGACGACATTTCTTAATGGAGAATTAGATGAGGAAATCTATATGAAACAATCAATAGGTTTCATAGCTAAATATTAAGAGCATAAAGTTTGCAAGTTTCGTCGCTCAATATATAGCCTTAAGCAATCATCTAGACAGTGGTATCTTTGTTTTCATCGAGCAATAATAAATTTTGGTTTCACGATGATCGAAAAGATCACTGTGTATATGTCAAGCGGTCCAAAGATAAATATGTGATTTTATCACTTTATGTGGACAATATTCTATTGGCTGAAAAATGACAAGATTTTGGTTATCACCATAAAAGAATGGTTGTCCTCCAATTTTGAGATGAAGGACATGGGAGAAGCTACTTATATATTAGGAGTTAAGATCGAAAGAGATCGATCAAGGAAACTCCTTACTTTATCACAAGAGTCTTACATTATGAAAATTCTTGAGTGCTTCGATATGCGTATTGTAATCCCATTGATACCCCTGTCATGCAAGGTAAAGGCCTAAGTACTGAGATGTGTCTTAAGACTCTAGAAGAAATCAATATGATGAAAATTGTTCCTTACACTAGTGCAGTCGGAAGTTTGATCTATGCTATGATGTGTACTCAATCCGACATATGTTATGCCATAGGATTGGTGAGCCAATATCAATCAAATCCCGATTAAGCATACTGGAGATTAGTGAAGAGGATTCTGAGATACTTGAAGGGCACCATAGACTATCAACTTTGTTACCAAGGGAATGATTTACGCCTATTGGGTTATTCAGATACCGATGGGGTGGAGACCTGGATGAGCGTAAATCGACTTTTGGATATGTGTTCTTGCTCAATGGATATGCGATTTCTTGGAATAGCAAGAAACAGACATGCACGACCTTGTCTATGATGGAGGCATAATTTATTGCATGTTCTACCGCAGTGTAAGAAACAGTTTGGCTAAAACGTTTCTTGGAGAATTTAGCCACTGTCACTAAAGTTCCAACACCGGTGACGGTTTATTGTGATAGTCAAGCAGCCATTGCCTATGTGAAAGATCCTAAGTATCATGGAAAGACAAAGTACATTGACATAAAGAATAATTTCATCAGATATATTATAGCGCAGAAAAAAAGTGATCCTGCAATACATTTCAACCAATAGAATGGTTGCTGATCCATTTACGAAGGCTATTCCTAGAGACATATTCTTGACCCATAGGATGTCACTAGGATTACGTAGAATGTGATATGTGTTATTATAAAGAATCATTGGTTTATGTATTTATGGACATATGTATTGTACTTGTTTATTTATTAGCGATTTGATATTTCATCAATAAGTACAAATCCACTATGAGACTAGCACAAACACACATATATTATTGAAAAATATGTCAGGCAATGATTGGCTCACTTACACGAGCAATCGTTTCAAGTACTGTAATTAGCATGTTGAGATGAGACGTTATGTACAAATAAATGCTGAAGAGCAAGTTTGGTACCTAAAATATGTCGCATTGATTGGAGTCAAGATGAGGTCTGTGATTGGTTTATAACAAGACCAAACATGATAGTCCTACAATTATGTATGCCTGAAAGATGCCAAATGCGAGTACTTAATTGGGCACTATAGAAAGCGAGCTGATATAGCACTCAAATTAAACATAAGTACATGAGAAGCACGTGACTATGTTTAGGCTAAGATTTGTATGTCGGATATATTTGATAAATGACATACGCTCTTATAGAAAGAGTAATCCACTATAACATATAATTCATACTACATGTGCATTGTACAACCAATAAGGGAAGATGAGTTAAATTATCCCTATTTACTCATCATGTGAGTCATTAAGGTAATTTGTATTTTACCTCAATTTTGTGCCTTATGTTACCTCTAACTATGTTCTCGAAGTAAAATATCAATGTTGTTACTTTAGCATGTTACGGGCAGTCATGAATAGATATGGCCTATGGGACATGTCTAGGAAAGCGATTGTTCAGAAATTGAGAGAGACATGAGTGCAAAGGAAGACTATTATTGTTTTACATCTATCACATGTATTTACTAGTCGACCAATTATATCGCCCTATGCGGTTGCAAATATAATTGTAAATACATGGTATTTTCATAATAGTCAAGTATAGCCTTTAAGGGATAGGTATACTTGAACCGATATAACAAAATATGTTTGGGGCATTGTGAGACATCGATTGTTTATTTTATTTTTTTTTTTTTTGGGGTTATAGCCATTATGTTATCCCTAACAGTGCATAATTTGAGCTTCCAAGTGCAGGTGTACTTACCGGTCGCACGGCTTATTTGCCAATATGAATTATTTTGTAAAAATTGATGAATGTTGAATGTCTTATATTCTTGATAGAGCGCTATCAAACCCATCATGTCCGAGTGAGAGATGTAGTACTTTAGCTAGTATGTTCGTGATGGGGTGCGATTGGAACGCACCGTTTTGTCTTGATGCGTTACGATGGAAAGACACTAATGGAGGGGCAATTGAGACGTATAAAAGGCTCCCGAACACAACCGTTGGGTTGGTTGGTAGATCATTTGTACCAAAGTTTCTCTCCCCTTTCCATCAAGGCGTTCCATTTCATCTTTACAAGAACAGTAGGCATTTACACTATGGAAATCGGGTGCTTTCCTCGTGATTGCATCCAGACTAATGTGAGGAAGTGTTGTTCGTGATTTATTCGCAATCCAATATTCGTTTCAAGGCTATTTGCTATTTGCACATCGAAATCAGGTAAGTCAACTTCCGCCGACTTGAATTCCAACAAACTCAAATCCAAATGGCTTGTGAAACCCACTAATGGTACATGGCCAATACAACAGACTTGAGAAAAATTTTATGGATTGGAGAAGCAACATGCGCGAGACTAAGAGAACGCAAGCTTCACCACTTGTCACCACCGCGCCATGTTTGATTGGCCCTCACAACCATCCTGCTAGAGTCGGTCAACCCCGTCCAAGGCGAGGGAGGCCATCGCCTGTGGTATAGTGAGAATCTTTGCTGGGGCCTTGGCAAAACCCTTTCAACACTTCCCGACCATCTCTCTTAGGTTCCCTCTTTCTTTCATTTTCCTCTCTTAATTTTTTGGCTTTTTTTTTTCCTTTTTTTGGCCTTTTTTCCCATTTTTGGTATTTTTGGGATAATTTTTGGCTTTTTATGTGGCGCCCATGCGTTCTTAAACATAACAAAATGTCATGTGAGCATAATTCATTAGTCAAATCTAATGGAGCTAACAGAAGTTGTCAATCACACCAATTTAATAATTTTTACAATTTACTTGCATTTCTTGAAAAAAAAAATGATTGTATTTCAAGCAAATCAAGAACACCCACTAATCAATCTTTTAATGGGAATTGTGACATCTTGATTTTCAACCCTGCTTTCGACTAAATGAAATGAGATTTTCATTGACACGTCTATAGTCTTTTTCTTTGAGCTAATCACTCACGAAATAACCAATCTATCAGTGAAGCCATTAAGAAATATGAATGTGAGTGACTTTAGAATTCGATCGTAAAACCGACCGCTTGACCATGCTAATTTGTAGGGGTCAATACGGCACCGTTTAAAATCAATTAGAGACTAGAGATAGGTCGATTTGATAGAGACATGTAATTAAGTTGTGGGTGATTCTGCCTGATTACAAAATTCGCGTCGAACGGCACTAAATCGATTTTTACGTCGATTATGTACCTTGTACCCGTATTTGAAACATGGAGATTTTTACGACAGGCGCGACGAGTCACTTATGAGTCGAAGATGCACAATGTGGTTTGAAAATAATCGACTATGATCAAATGTGTTAAAAATTCTTAGAAGCTACCTAGTAGGTTAAGTCACCATAAAATCGCGTCCGAACAAAATTAACCACAAAATTGAACCTGATTTTAAGAATAGAAAGTTTTAGCGTGTCACGATTTATTTTAGGAACGTTGACTCATCATTCGAAGAAATTTTGGCAAGCCTAGGATTTTGGCAGAAAATCAAAATTCGGCGAAATCGGATTGGGAAATTCGGATGGGCTAAATTGAGTGCATTTTTGGCATTTAAGATGAATCAATTGGTGAGGAAGATTATGGAATTTGGTGTGAACTTCCTCCTCAACAATTTAGCCATGAATTGGAAGCCAATTGATGTGTAATTGAGTTGATTTGGGAGGCAAACACATGAAATTCGTAGGCCATGGGGGCTGCAACAATTGGGCATCAAAGCTTGGCTTGTTGGGGAAGATTTGGAGGGGAAATAGCTGTTGGATGAGGCTGAAGGCTAGTGGGGCTACCACTCAAGTGTTTTAGGATATTTTGGTGAGCATTGAATGCTCTTGTCCCCCCTCTTTTTCAGCAGTAGCTCTATCTTCTTCTTCCTCAATTTCTTCTTCATTTTCCTTTAGCTGAAACTCCATTTCCGAGCTTCCAAACCACCTCCAACCCCTTACTAAACCAGCAGCAGTTGAGCCAGCTACCGCTAGTCCCCTTCGCCACTCCGTCCAAGCTGCCCAAGCACCGGCCGCCTCTACTCGCGATCCCGTCCCCGTCCGCATCCCCGTTGGCACACCCTAGCCGTCCGCTCACTCGAGTTGCTCCAGCCACTAGCCGTCATCGCCTAACCATCTCCGTCATCCCCTGCGCTGTGACTAAGCCGCCCGTCTACCTAACTCGTCCAACATGCCATGTCCAACCCAACCAAGTTGCTCGACCAGCTTCTCTAGCCAGCAGTAGAACCAAAGTCTTAGTTGGGCTATGGGCCTTCTGAGGTTGTTTTCGGGCCCTTCCGGACCTCCCTTGGCATCGCGTAGGCTAGAGTCTTGCCTCCGCGTTGCCATCGTCGTGAACTGATTTATTTGTTAATCGGTAAGTTTACCTCCTAAACTTTAATTATGAGGTTAATTATGTTTAGGGTAGTTTAATTAGCCTAATGAGGGATTAGTTAGCATAAGTGAGGTTAGAGTAAATTCGTTAGTTTTTTTATTTAATTAGATTGTGTAATTAGATTAATTTAGCAATTAGGTGGTTAGTGATTTTAGTTAGTAGCTTAGTAGGTTAGGTTAGTCTAATTAAGTCCAATTATGCGGTTAATTAGTATAAGTAGATTAATTACTAGTTTTATTTAATTATATTGCAATTTATCTAATTATTTATTAATTAGTGGAAATTATACTAGGATAGTCGGGTGTTAGAATTTTGTGCTAATCGTCGTGGTGTAGTTAGTTTGTGCAATTGATTTGTTAATTTATGCAATTGGATGCTGATTGATGATTTTTATTTATTATTTTAAACATATGGAATTTTGGTATTTAATTAGAAAAATACCATGTGTTGATTTTTTACGCCACAAATGTTTTTAGGTACTATATAATAAAATCATGGGATTTGTAAAAGAAAGGATATCGCGCTTTATGGTTCAATTTGAACATGTGTCCACGCACACCTATTTTACCAAGTGTTTTTAATATGAAAAAAAAATAGGCCAAGCACATTATTTAAATTGTGACATTTGAGTGCAAAGCACGATGTCCTTGGCCAAGATTGGATGTGTGTGTGATCGTTATGAGAACCCATCACAAGCTTTTATGCTGAACGATGCTCCTTGGGGAATGCCCCATGTCAACGGATGCCGGTCATAGTGGAGGCTAGATCGATGCTCCTTCGGGAATGTCATCTAGAGGTAGACGTTGTCGTGCTTAATGGGACGAGACGACGCTCGGCTATGCCGGATAACCACTGACCGTTGAGTCGACCGTGGCCATTGGGTCGTAAATAAAATAAATGCTTGATTGAGTGATTTAACCGTGCCTAATTATATGAAAAAATAGTGTGGCACAGAATGAGATGTGTCATAACGATTTAGCCTTATAATCGAGACCCCTATGATTTATTGATATGTGTAAAGTTAAGCATTTCAATTATCAAATACATTAACTGTATGCATATGTTATATGAACTGTACTGATGTGCAAGGAGGTGCTGAGGCGAGGTAAATATTTGTCGATGTGTGCTTAGGCTGCCTCTAGACACATTATCTTCCTAATCGGGGTTTAGGGCGTGAACTCTCTGAGACATTGTCTCAGCCCGTCGAGGTTTACAACTTTTCAGGTCCTTAGATGGAGTCACGTCACGTGCGATATGGAGTCCCGCAAATGATGGAGTTTGAGTTTACCTATTTCCTATTCCAGCAACCATCCCGAGCCGGGAGTTGGTTGAGATTACGGTTTGGGTCAATGAGGACCTACCTTAGTTGGTACCTCATAGATTCATAGCATGGTACATCAGCTTTCCTTAAGGGGGTCAAGAAGGTTCCCTTATGGGTTTCGACGAGCCTACCATTGGGATCGAGGAGTGGGAAGCAGCGCATCCCATGGATCTCGACACTCCTACTAGTGTCGTGGTGGACCTGGAGCCTATGGATGAGAAGTCTAGTGCCTAGATGGCTCAATAGCTCTTCTTTTTGGAGTTAGGCCCTTGTTTATAGACTAGCTTTGTATATAAACCCGGTTTGTTTATAAAATGGTGTTTGTGAAAATTTGTTGTCGTGCTTTTCTATCCCATGTTTTTTTGTTGTCCGGGGATTGTTTATTTCGCTTCTGCATGTGCATGAATCATTTTGGTCAGTGACATGTCCTAGGAACGTTGCAATTTTATCGACCATTAAGGAATGTACGCGCGCTCGAGGTTCGAGGCGTGACAGGAACAAAGCCATTCCTCTTCTTTTTTCGTAAATTCAATTTGGAGGTTCGACAAACAACACATTCTGATCACAAAGCAGCAATGAGATTATTTTTTGGTATATGATGTTGAATGCACACGTTACCAAGGGAAAAAGGAGAACTCAATTTTAGTGAGAATTTCACTAAAATGGGGAATGCATGTGCCATAGAGGAACAAATATCTACCTTCTAGTCTTCACGTTACTTTTGGCTTTTCAAAAAGAAAAAAAATTACTTACCTTTAAAATAAGCATTTGAATGTTAATATGTATGGGTGAATTGAGTTTTAAAGAAATTTTATATTGAACAATCAATGTGATATGGGGGGATTAATATATATCCTAATTGGCCCATAATTTTATTTTTTATTATGATTTTGAGTGGAGGTGAGCCCGATTGAACATGTTGATGGGCTCTAACTTTAAGCTACCCTTGGTGATCTCCTTAAATGAATGTGTCTGATTTTTACTAAGCACTCCTAACAAATAATATCAGAACTAATAATTGATTGGTGGCTCACTCTCCATGTGTATCAGCATCTATTGAATGTTTCAAGGAATGAATTTTGTGACCGACGCAATTTCCAATAAGCCTACATGGTTCATTCTAGATTACCACAACAATGAAGTGAAGATTCAAGTTGAGACACGCTAATACAAAAGGATACCTAAAGGAGAGGAGACTTAACATTGAGCTCACATGTAAATGGAAGGTTGTTAAGATGTACGCGTAAGTTGTGTTAGAAAAGTCATACGTTGGAGAATTGGAGTGGTTAATATATTCTAGTTTTTTTTTTGTCAAAAATATATTATACCTAAACTCATTGGCATAAGTTTTAAGTAAAGATGGATTTAATTGGATATGTTGATGAACTCCAATTTTGGGCTCCCTCTTGGGACTCCCCTAATGAAGGCGTTAGATTTCTATTGCTCGAAAAATAAAATTTTCGCCACTCATAATTTTAGTCATTTATTTTGATTTTTATGTATTTCAATACACGTCATAAATTCTTTAAGATATATAATTTTAGTAAGGTCTGTATTTTTCTCCAAATGAAACTTCCTCCTACCACACTATTAAATGATGGGTTACAAGTCATGGACAACACCCACATATTGAAATAACTTATGAGTGATATCCATCTTTGGAATCCACCAATTAGAAAGATGGTAAGAGGAAAACATGGCCCTTTAAAAACTAACTTAATACTTGGACGAACTTTATCGTATGATAAATTTGAAAAATATTATGTGATCTATACCATATGGATTAAGACCATCTCAATCAATGACGATATAGTCCATACAATTACTTCCTGTTTCAGCTACAGATGTTCCATTACATATGAAGCTCCACTGTCTTCAGTATCTCCATAGACATTCCATTGCTTGACTTGGGCTTCTCAAAATACGATTGCAACAACACTCAGTTTTACAAACTAAAGCTGAATCCTTAAGCGAATCAATTTGTCAAAAATGTTAAATTTGGAAACCTCGGAGAAGTTTCCTTCCTAATTAATGTGAGAAATGTCCATAAAAAAACCCACTTTTCACGCCCTGAATCTCAAGCGAGTGCACATCCCTTGGTAGTCGATGAAATTACAACATCCCAGGACACATCGCTGACCTAATCGATTCATGCAAAAGCAGAAGCGAATTAACTAATCCCCGACAATAACAGACATGGGAAAGAAAAGTAGGACAATCAAATCACAAAAGCCACGTTTATAGGGTTTGGGACACCTAGAGTCCAAAACTTGGCATGGGGGGACACTTAAGTACCATAACTTCGAAAATGTACACTTAAGTGCTAGTTTCAAAGTTAAATGAAACACTTAGGTGCCACTCCAGTGAAAATTTGGCCAAATGGCTGACGTGGCAATTTTCGCCAAAGTGGCACCTAAGTGTTCCATTTAACTTCGAAACTGGCACTTAAGTGTACCTTTTCAAACATTTAAATGTCCCCCCTGTGCCAAGTTATGGCATTTGGGTTGTTTTTCTACCCACGTTTATAAACAAACTAGTTTATACGTAGAGGCCAACTCTAGGGTCTATGCACAGGAGGTCTATCTCCAAAAAGAACTACTGAGCCACCCATGCTCTTGACCCTTCCGCCTCAAGGTCCTGGTTCTTCACACTAGGGACCTAAAAATGGTAACCAATGACAGGGTGAGATAAAAATCTCGGCGTGTTCGCGCCCTAAACCCCGATTAGGAATGAAATACACCTAGAGGTAGTCTAACCGCACATCACGAAAGACTCACCTCGCCTTACTTCCTTCCTACACGTTAGTATAATTTATATCATAGATGCATATAATAGATGCACAAATCAATTGGAACACCTCACTCAATTCTCAATGAATCACATGAGTTTCGATTATAAGGTCAAATCATTATGACATATCCCATACAATTTTGTCCCATAATCCAGCACGTTTATCTCAATCAATCATGCGTTCCAATTGATTATGGCCCTAAGGCACGGCCTACTCGACGTTCGCGCAGTCTTCGGCATAGCCAAGCGTCGTCTCACCCCATTGAGCACGGCAACGTCTCTATTAGACAACAATCCCAAAGGAGCATCGGTGTATAATCTACTACGACCGGCTTCCATTGTCCAGGGCATCCCATATAGAGGCAACGTTAGGCGTTAACGCCGCAATGGGTTCTCATAACCAACACACGAAAATTCAATTACGTCCAAGGACACTGTGCATTGCACTCAAATGTCTTGATTAAGATAATGCACTTGGCATATTTTCTTCATATTAAAAACACCCGGTGAAAATAATCGTGTATGGGTACACGGTCAAATCGAACTTTAAAAATTGATATCCTCCACTTTAAAATCTCACTATTTGATATGGTATCTAAAACCATTTTCGGTGTCAAAAGCTAACTCTCGTATTTTCTAATAAAATACCAAAATTTCATAATTTTGAAATAAATATTCAAAATCACAACCACCACTCAATTTGCACAATTTAACATTTAATTGCATAAACTAAGCACACCATTCCAATTAGCACGAAATTCTGGTCACCAACTATCCCGATATAATTTTCGGAAAATATTAAATAATTAAATAAATTATAAAAATAATTAAATCATGTAAATTAAATCCAATAAATGCTAACCTAGGCCAGAAATGCTAATCTAACCACCTAAACGGACTTAGAAAATTAATGCACTTATCTATATAAATAGCACAATCTATTTAGCCCCTAATCAATCTTTCTAACCACCTAACATGCATAATTAGGCAATTAAATAACTAATCTAAACTAACTAACCACCTAATCCATACTTAGTCTAAAATAATCAACCCTTAAGCATAATTAACCTCTTAAGCAAGGTTTAGTGAGTAAACTCACCAATTTAGCGGGCCGGTGAGTCCACGGCGATAGCGATGCAGAGGGGAGCGAGACTCAAGTCTACGTCGACAGCAAGTGAGGCTGGGAAAGGCCTAGAAAGCCTCACGAAGCTCTCACTGGGCGAGAGTTCGGTTTCTGCTTTTGGGCCAAGAAAGATGGAACAATTGACTAGATTGGGCTGAAACGGGCCGTGCAAGGTGATGGCATTTGCAGCAGCTCCGGCGGTGGCTCTAACAGTCCGGGCGGCATGGGGGCAACGTACAATGATTGGACGATGAGCATGTCAGCTCGGAATGGCAGCTGGACTCACGAGGATGTGCGGACGCGTGAACAAGGAAGCGAGATGGCACGATGGCTCCCGGCGGCAACGGCGCTTAATGGTTGGCAAAGAGCTCGGCGGTGGCTGGCTCGACCGCAAGGCGTCTCTCTAGTTTCTTGAGATCACAACACCAACAATGGGGAAAGTAGCAGCAAGGAGGAAGAAGAAGGCAATAGCTAAAGGGCTACATCCCATTTCTCTCTCTCATTGCTTGCCCCCACATTGCTCAGCCATATCTACATCCCATTTCTCTCTCTCAAATCTTCCTTAGCAAGCTAAGATGGCTGCCCAAATGTTGCACCCCACAAGGCCTACGAATTTTGAACATTCTCCATCCAATTCCATCCAATTATACTTCAAGACTTATCCAATTGAGCTCGAATCAAAGGCCAAAATGCTATGGTGAATGCCCACATCAAATTTAACATTTTTCCTCGCCAATTATTCCAACTTGATTGCCAAGAATGCAATAAAAAATAGCTCTCTAATTTTCCCAATCCAAAACAGCCCTACTTTGATTTTTCACCAAAAACTCGAGTTTGTAGAAAAATCTTCGGAGGATAAGTCAACGTTTCTAAAATAAATTTCGATATGATAGAATTTTCAGTTTCTGAAATTTGGTTCAATTTTGCAGTTAATTTCAACCGAGTGTGATCTTAGCGTGACCTAACATACCAGATAGCTTTTAGGAATTTTTAGTGCATTTGACCCATTATCGATTATTTTCGAGCCACATTGTACCTCTTCAACTCATTGGCAACTCTCGGTTGTCGTGAAAATCTCGAGATTTCAAATACGGACACATAGTATAGAAATGACAGAAAAATCGATTTAGTGTCATTCGACAGCAATTTTGCAATTATGTGGAATCACCCACACACTAATCACATATCTTTGTCAAATTGATCTATCTCCAGTCTCTGACCCATTTTGACAATGCTGTAATAATCTTTGCAGATTAGCACAGTTGAGCAGTCAATTTTTGGTCGAATTCTCAAATCTATTGCGTTTAAATTCCTTAACGGCTTCACATGATAAACTAGTTATCCCATGAGTGATCATTTTAGGGAAATGAACTATAGATGCATCGATGAAAAGCCCAACTTATTCAATTGAAAACAAAACCTGAAAATCATGATGTCACAATTCTTCCCCTCTTATAAAAATTTCGTCCTCCAAATTTAAACCATTATAAATCTTTTAAACAAAAATGTGAGGGTATTGTCGTCTCATCGAATCTTCACTTTCCCAGGTTGCTCTTTCTATGTCATGTTGTTGCCAAACCACTTTAACTAATGGGAGTGTCTTGGTGCACAGAATCTGCTTCTCTCGATTCACAATTTAAACCGATCTTTCAACTTACGACACCTTATCGTCCACATCTAACTCTTCAAAATTCAACACGTGGGTCGGGTCGGGTTCATACTTTCTCAACATCAACGTGTTGAAAACGTCATGTACTTGCGCCAGTCTCGGCTGTAATGCAAGATGATACACTAGAGTCCCTATCCTTTCTAGAATCTCAATGCGACCTACGTACCTCAGACTCAATTTTCCTTTCTTACCGAAGCACAAAGTACCCCTCATCGGTGACACTTTCAAAAAGACGTGCTCACCAACTTGGAATTCCAAAGGTCTTCGACGCTTTTCTACGTAGCTTTTCTGGTGGCTCGAGCGGTCTTTAATTTGTCTTTGATAACCGCAACTACATCCACGACTCGCTGAACCAACTTTGGGCCCGTGATCTTTCGTTTCTCGACCTCATCCCAACACACAGGCGTTCTACACGCTCTACCATACGATGCTTCAAAGGACGCCATCTAAATGCTCTGCTGGAAGCTATTATTGTAGGTGAACTTGACGAGATGAAGTTGTTCATCCCAGCTTCCTTTGAACTTTAGCACACACGCTCTCAACATGTCCTTGAGAGTCTCGAGTTGTCCTTTTAGATTGGCCATCTGTCTAAGGGTGATAAGCTATATTGTACTGGCGCCTGTTCCTAAGGTAGTCGGCAAACTCTTCCAAAAGGCAGTTGCAAACCTCGAGTCTCTATCAAATGTAATCGTCACCGGCGCTCCATATAGACGAACAATCTAACACACGTATAATTCTGCATATCTATCCAATGCAAGGTCCTTATGTACGGCGATAAAATGAGCCAACTTCGTTAGTTTGTTGACCACAACCCAAATGGAATTATTACCCCTTTGACTCCTTGGTAAGCCCGTCACAAAGTCCATTGTGACGTGTTCCCACTTCCACTCGGGAATCTTGAGAGATTGTAGAAGTCCTCCCAGCTTACAATGTTGTACCTTCACTTACTGACACGTCAAACATTTGGTAACATGCTTGGCGATGTCCACTTTCATACTGGATCACCAATAGTGTTGACGTAGATTCTAATACATCTTCGTACTGCTTGGATGAATGATGTAACTGCTATGATGAACTTTTGACAAGATCTCCTCCTTAAGCTCTACATCGTCAAGTACACACAATAGTCCTAAGAACCTTAGTGTTCTGTCTTCAGAAATCTGAAAGTCAGCATTTCTCTTTTATGTATCCTCTTACGAATCTTCTAGATATTTGGGTCTGTCAACTAAAACGTCTTGATTCTGATCCATACTTCTAGCTCAATTATAAAGGTGGCCATAAGATTTGATAGGTGGCATACTTTAAATTTGAAAATCGAATCTCGAGCTCTTTCGAGTAAGATCCACTCCTTAATCACCATCTGCACGATTGAAGGCTTCCAACTCAATGCATCTGTGACCTCATTAGCCTTTCTAGGGTGATATTAGATATCACAATCATAGTCCTTTAAAAGTTACATCCAGCAATGCTTCAATTTCTGAAAGACTATGACTGTGATATCCTATATCACCCAAGAAAAGTGAATATGGTTATTGACGCTTTGAGTCAAAAGTCTTCAATTGCTCACATATTGATTAAAGAGTGGAATCTAATCGAGAGAGCTCGGGATTCGGTATTCAAATTTGAGGTAAGCCACCTTTCGAGTCTTATGGCCACCCTTAGAATTGAGCCAAATGTCCAAATCAGAATCAAGTTACTCCAACCAACTGACCCAGATGTTCAGAGGATTCTACAAGAGGACACTGAGAAAAGGAAGGCTGATTTTCAGATTTCTGAAGATGGAACACTAAGGTTCCAAGGACGATTGGTTGTATTTGACGATGTAGAGCTTAGAGAGAATATCTTGTAAGAAGCACATCGTAGCAATTACAGCATTCATTCGAGGAGTACTACAATGTATCAGAATCTACGTCAACACTATTGGTGGTCAGGTATGAAGGCGGACATTGCCAAGCATGTCACCAAGTGTTTGATGTGTCAGCAGGTCAAAGCTCAGCATTGCAAACCAGAAGGACTTCTATGACCTCTCGAGATCTCAGAATGGAAATTGGAGCATATCACAATGGATTTCATGACTAGACTACCGAGGAGTCAAAGAGGAAATGATTCAATTTGGGTAGTAGTCGACAGATTGACAAAGTCGACCCACTTCAAAAGGACCTCGTTTGGATAGGCACGCTGAGTTGTACATACGCCAAGTAGTTCGTTTGCATAGAGTGCCGGTGATGATAACTTCAAATCGAGACCCGAGATTTACCGCCACCTTGTGGAAGAGTTTATAGAGTGCCCTAGGTACAAAACTACACTACAGTACGACATATCATCCTCAGACGGATGGTCAGTCCGAGATTACTGTCCAAACCCTCAAGGACATGTTGCGAGCTTGTGTGCTAGATTTCAGAGGAAGTTGGGAAGAATAGCTTCATCTAGTAAAATTTGCCTACAACAACAGTTATCAGCAGAACATTCAGATGGCTCCTTTTAAAGCGTTGTATGGCAGATCATGCAAGACACCTGTGTGTTGGGATGAAGTTGGGGGAGAGAAAGATCACAGGCCCAGAGTTGGTTCAGCAATCAGTGGATGCAGTTGCAATTATCAAAGGCAGACTAAAGACCACTCAGAGCAAAAAGAAATGTTACATAGATAAGCACCAGAGACCATTGAAATTCCAAGTTTGTGATCATGTTTTTCCAAAAGTGTCACCAATGAGGGAACTTCGTGCTTTGGTAAGAAAGAAAAACTGAATCCAAGGTACATAGGTCCGTTCAAAATTCTAGAGAGAATTGGGACCCTAGTGTATCGTCTTGTGTTGTCGCTGAGACTAGTGCAAGTCCACGACGTCTTTCATTTGTCAATGTTGAGAAAGTACGAGCCTGACCCGGCCCACGTGCTTAATTTTGAAGAATTGGACATGGATGATCGAATGTTATATGCTGAAAGCTCGATTTAGATAGTGGATAGAAAAGAGCAAGTTCTGCATACAAAGACCATCCCGTTAGTCAAAGTGGCCTGAAAAAATCACAGCACTAAATGAGCAACATGGGAGACTCAGGAGTCGATGAGGCAGTTGTACCCCCACATTTTTATTTAAGTATTGTAATGGTTTAAATTTCAAGGACACAATTTTTATAAAAGAGAAAGAATTGTGACATCCTGGATTTTTTACTTATGTTTTCATTTAATTAATCAGGCATTTCATCGACACGCCTATAAGGTTGTTCTCAGAGCTAATCACTTTCGAGATAACTAGACTATCTAGGAAGGTCACTAAGGAATTTAATATATTAGACTTGAAAATTCAACCAGGAATTAATTACTCAACTATGCTCATCTACCGAGATTCTTACGACACAAGTAAAGATTGATTAGGAATCGAGATAGGTCGGTTTGGCTGAAATATGTGATTAAACATGGGTGATTCCGCTAAATTGCAAAATTATCATCGATTGGCACTAGATTGATTTGTTATCATTTTGGTATCCTGTGTCTATAATTGAAATCTCGAGATTTTTACGACAATCGAGAATCACCAATGTGTCAAATGGGTTCATTGTGGCTCCAAGAAAATCGACCATGAGTCATTTGCACTAAAATTTTTTTAAAGCTACCCAAGAGCTTAAATCACGCTAAAATCGCGCCGAATTGAAATTAACCGCAAATTTGAATTCGATTTTAGAAATTGAAAATCCTATCATGTCACAGGTCATTTTAGGAACGTCGACTCATCTTTCGAGAATTTTCGGTGAGTTCGGGATTTTTACGGAAAATTGATTCGGACGACTCGAAAAACAAACGAAATTCGGATTGGCCGATTTGAAGGGACTTTTGGCATCTAGTGTAATTGAATTAGTGACAGGATATTTCGTGGGCTTTTTCCTCAACTAATCGGACCTCAATCGGAGAAGTTTGTTCAGAAAATCGATTCCGAGAAAAATGAAATAGAATTCGGAATTGAAGGAAATGGCCATTTTTGTTACCCAATACTTGTTGTTTAGGGGAAATTTGGTGCAAGAAAGCAAGTGAGGATTAAGTACTTTAACATGGGGATTTTTGGTGACCAATTTGAATTAAACAAGAGCAAGTGGGACCAAGAAATTGCGATTATAGGAAATTCCTTTTTTTTTTTTTCATTTTCCTATCCCCCCCACTTGGCTGACGTCCCCCTTCCTTTTTCCTCTCTCTCTCTCTCTCTCTCTCTCTCTCACTCACACGAAATCCCCCCCAAAACCGACGTCCCCCTCTCTCTACCGTGTCTCACTTCTCTTCTCTCATCTTTGACTTTTTTTCATCTTATCTCCTTATCTTATTTGCTTTTGGCCAAGACTTCATCCCCTCAATCTCTCTCATTTTGTTCGACCGCCCCCAACTCCTTCAACCAGCCACCCATTCCTTTCACCCCTTTGACGACACCATTTCCGCTTCTTCGTGCACCAGAACTCCGCCCGCGGCCCGCTTGATTTTGTTCTAGCTCCGCGACTTCTTCAACAGCCGCTTGAAGCTGCAAGTCTAGCCCTTCAAATCAGCCCTTTAGCTAAGGAACCCAAGCAGTAAATCGGAAGCTTTGTGGGCTAATTTTTGGTCCGATCCATGCTTGAAAGCCATCGCCACTTTGGAGAAGATTGAGTCTTGCTGTGTCCCTGTCGATTTGAACCGAGTGGTTCGATAAACAAGTGAGTTTAACTCACTAATTCTCATTTAGTAAGTTAATGATGCTTGAGGGTTGATTAGTTTAGACTAAGCTTATTAATTAGGTGGTTAGTTAGATTTGATTAGTGAATTTAATTAATTACCAATGCATGTTAGGTGGATAGTTAGTGCAATTAGGGCATAGACAAACTCTATTATTTATCTAGAGTGATTTGGAAATTTTCTAGGTCCATCTCAGTTTCCAATTAGGCTTTACGGGCCTAAGTTTGCAATTTTAGTATTTAATAATTAATTTCCGTAATTATTTTATTATTTATTTATTTTCCGAAAATTAGATCGGGATAGTTGGTGACCGGAATTTTATGTTGATTGCTGTGGTATGGTCTTTTATTTAATTGAGCTCTAATTTGTGTTGATTTGCGTGATTTGTATTTTAGGAATTTATTCATAAATTGGATTAATTTCAATAATTTATTGAAAAATAAACGAGCGTCGGTTTACAACACCAAAAACATTTTGATGGACCATATAAATTAGTGGGATTTTCAAGTGGTAGGAAATTGTATTTTGGCTAAGGCCGATTGTGTACCCGCACACGATAATTTTTATCAAGTATTTTAAATACGAAGAAAATAGGTCATGACGTTATGTTAATTGAGGAAATTAAGTGTGAAGCTCAATGTCATGAACTGTGGGTCAATAACGTGTGAGAATGTGGGTTAAGTTGATTTGCCACCTAATAGAGATAGCACCCAATCGGGCCGTGATTTACCACCTATTAGATGTTGTGCCTACTGAGCCGTGATTACCACCTATTATAGGTTGTGCCCGATGGGTCATGATTAAGAGTCGGGAATGAGTGATTGAAATGACCGTGAGAGGGTCCTATTGTCTTGGAATCAACTAGGTCGATCGATCGATGTCTCAATTTGAATTCTTGATTTGATATGATGATATGATTCAATGAGTTTGTATGAATTAAATTGACTTGCGGGAAGGAACTAAAACCAAAGTAAGTCCTCGACTCGTGATTGTGCCTAGGCAGCCCTCAAGGCGTATTTTCTTCCTAGTCGGGTCTTAGAAAGTTGAACTTGCTGAGATATCGCCTCATTGGTTATTGTATAACAATTTTCAAGTCCTTAGATGGCAATTATGGAGGACTCAAAGTCCTGGAGTCAGGGAGGGTGGAGATTGAAGAATCGGCAAACGTGTCTGACTAGTGGATCATAGGACAGTTTCCTTTTTCTTGAGCCGACATTTTTGTAAACAGCCTAGCATTGTATATATACATGTTTTTTTTTAAAAAAAGGCTTGTTCTAGTTCGAAAATCTTGGCCCTACTTTTCTATCCCATTGTTTTATTTTCTGGGGATTTTATATTTGCTTCCGCATGCATATTAAAATGAATGGATTGGCGATGCATCTTGGGACGTCGCTATTTAATCGACCAATGAGGGATGAGCGCGTTCAAGGATTGAGGCGTGACACAAGATGTCTAAATAATTTGGGAAGAGAAATATACACAAATCCCAAAGATATACATAGTATCCCCACAAAATATTCCCTACAATCAAAATCAATTGAGATCAAACATTATTTGTAACAGTATCTTCAACAGTAAGCCTCAAATTTTGCCGAGGTTTTCTAACATTCATTAAGTTTGACCTAAAATTGACCAATAGTGGACTAAACATTGACCGGCGAGATACAAGCTTGAAACTTATCTTAAATTTTGAAAACGAGTTCTACCACCAAAATAAATATTTTGAATTCATATTGCCATTCAAATTCAGCAATTAGTTTTTTACTTTTCAGGGCCGGTCGCCTGTCTTTCAAAGTGTTAGAAAATTTTGTGATTTTCCTAACTTTGATTGCACATTTTTTACAGTAGGGATCGCAACATCCCAACACAACAAAAATCGGGTGGGACGGATATTAGATGAGGAAGTAATCGATGGTCAGATTTTGGTCAAACTTTCATGAGGCTATGAATTTGACATACATTATTAACGAATGTCTATGCAAAGCCACTAAATTTTGTTTTGATATGCTACATGCAGAACTCTCCAACCCAAGCCACAACTTTCACCATTTTCCTCCATACCCATGCAGATGGTAAGTGATTCTATGAAATCTGTTGAAAAGGACTGCTTTATTCATTTTCCAGCGTACATGACCAATGGCCTGAGTTAGTCACTGCTCTCTATCAGTCTGGTGCTAAGGATGATGCTTATCAACAACTCCATTAGCGATCGAGTCAGAAATTCGAGATTGAAAGACGTGATCTCAGGAATTCCATAAAATGTATTATTGAGCTTATCCGATTGTTTATCGACTTCACACTTAAAAATGTTTACTCAGCACATAGAAAATAGCGCAAAAGCAAATAGCAAGTTTCCACAGCCGCCTGGGGAGTTGTTCGCCAGCAGTTTCGATGTGTCCGGGTGGTCTTCCCTAGCGTCCAGTGGTTCCTGCAGCGATTCCAGAAATTCCAGTTTTGTAGACGAATTCCCACAGCGTTTCCAGCAGTCCCAGTGGTCTTCAGCGAACCTGACGATCACAGGCCCCGACACTGTACCTGACAAGCACCCAGTATTCCTATCGCACCTCGATATCAAGCCCCGCCGCGGGGTTCCACGTTCGCGAAAAAAGTCCAACCTGCTCGTGTACGCTCTGGCAATTTCTGTCTCTTGGACGAAACCTTCATCTCTTTAGCAGGCCAACGAACCCACCAATCTGTCGTGGTCTCGGTCCAATTGCTCTTCAACCATCGCCCAGTATTATTCCAATTTCGCTAGTTCCGGTCTCCTCAAGGAAGCTTCACCACTGGCCTGCATTGAACGGCTAGTATAGTGTTCCTCACGTTGCTTGGGGTCCCTCTTCATCGGTCTTGTTTGGTTTTGTGCAGGTAAATGGAGTTGTGTTCAACTTTCTGTGATAATTTAGTTTTAATGTATGTTCTTAATTGCATGTTATTAGTTGATAGAACCTTAGGTTGTTCTAACTCCCTCGCTTGTTTCCTTGCATCAACCAAGGCATATTAGGCTTTCGAACCTTTAGACATTAAGGTGGGATTCTATTATTGTCTTGAGCGGTTCACTATAGTTGATTTAATTAATGATTGCCACGATTTAGCATGTTGTTGATGATGTGATAAATTCTAATCAAAATGTGTATGTTGATACGTCATAATATTATCAATCGTCATTGCATGTCACCATCACATGCGCATTTAGAGGTTAGGGCGCATTTATGATTCACATTTTAGGATTTTCATAGTTAGAGTGATGTTTGTTAATTTTAGAATTCATGTAGATCTAGGGAAATCCATAGTTTTATTAAATAAATAAAAAAACAAATAAAAAAGGTCATTAAGGCTTCAGATAGATTGAATGTGGACTTAGGATTCGTTAGTCGCATCTCATGCAATGCTCGCCATTTGGAAAATCATGCAGTCTAGATTGGTTTCTAGTAATTAAGTCACATAGATAATTTTAATTATTAATTACATAACTTGCGTCATTCACATTGCATATGGTTCAGTGATGGTAGATAATTCAGTACACCACATTAGAGTCATAGGTTTTAAATTTGCTATTTTTATTAAAAAAGACTAAAATAAAAATATATTGCTTACACTATAGAATAAATACATTGTTTTTCTTGTTTCATCCATACATTTTAGTTAATTTAGAATTACATGCATGCATTATCTTAGAAATAAAACCATGTCATTTCACACCTAGGATTTAGGTTGCATTTCACTAATCATGTAGATGCAAGATGTCGTGACCTAATTTTTTCGGGTTCACCACCTAAAACTAGGTTAATGGACTACTAAGTTTTTAAACTTAGCTCGGACTCTCCTAAGCCCATACCAATTTGCGACTTAAGATTCAAACATTTAACATGCAAGATGTTATTAATTAGGAGTCGCCACTAATCGGTTTATGGTAGGTCGATTAGACACCTAAGTAAAATAAAGGGAGATTTATTTTACTCTATGAACCAAAGACCAAGGGTACGGGGACTTGGTTACATTAGAATTTTCTAATGCCCTTTCGGTACCATTTCTTCTTAATTTTTCAAAATGTTTTTGCAAGCAGTTTTGATTTATTTTAACCTAAGTTACTATCATGCAAATGTGGTGACCACACGGGTGCTCATCCATTATTTAAAATATTCAAGTAAATAAATTGCATCACATAAAGCAAGCATTCATTTTTTTGGATTTTCTTAAAAATTAGAATTCTTTTATAAAATGCATTTTAACACTAAATGACTTAATCTTATTAATGTGCAAATTCTAATTAAATGGGTCTGTTATGCGAACTAGTTATTATGCACCTTATGACTTAACTTTACTAATAAATTCTAATTAAATGATCATATTATGCAACTAATTAACATGCACCTAGATTTTTGTATTTTTGTATTTTTTTATTGAAATTCAAAACTAATAAAAACCCTAATTCAAGCTATCTAAAGTAATTTTCTAATCCATTTTTGGGATTAATTTGACTTAAACCCTATTCGTCTTAGAAAACTATTTTTTTTTTTTAAAAAATGAGAATATGAAAATGTGCCAATTATATCTAAGACTCTAAAAAGGCTATTTAAGTCTAATCCTAACTTATTTCTTTTAAAATATCTAAAAATGCAGTCCTAAAAATATTATCTAAAAATGCAATCCTAGAAATATAATCCTAAAAATTTGATTAATTAAACTACGTGTCTATTATATTAAACCTAATGTCCTATATGCTTATGCAATTTTTGAATATTTTGATTTTTTTTTGATTTTTTTAGTTTTTTTTAGTTTTTTTTTGGTTGAATAATTATTAAATTAGGGTTAAATCTAAACAATTAATATAGCCACTAAATAAAGGATCAAAATAATTGAAAAAATAACATGTTGTCTCACAGGTTAAATTAACAATTATTTTAACCCTAATCATCACAACAACTCAAAATAATTAAATAATCTAGTCCGAAGTCTTACGGACCAAATTAAATAATTATTATGATTTAACAATTAAAATTTTACCAAGAAGCCCAAAATTAATGTAATTAAAAGAATGATCCGATGTCTCTCGGATCAAACTAATTATTACAAAAATCTTGGATAAAGCCTTAAGGATAATGTCTAAACAATACAAATAATTAACATTAATATACCATGATCTAACTTAAATAATAATAACAAGACTTAAAATATAAACAAATAAATAAATAAAAAATAAATAAACCACCTAAGGCTCAAGAGAGGACAGTGGCGTTGGAGGCGGAGTGGATGGCGCGGCGAGGTTGGAGCGGCGGGCTTCAGGAGCGGCGGGCTGGGCAGCAACAGGTCGTAGCGGCGTCGGACTCCAAGCAGCGGTGACAAAAGCAACGAGGCGGGGTGGAGGGCTTCGGCTCAATTGCGGCGAGGTAGTGTGCAGCGATGGTCTGCACTTCGCGGCTCCTAGGCTCAGGGGGCAGAGCAGAACAACACCAGGCCGTCGGTGTCTATAGGCGAAGGCGGCAAAACAGGAGTGTGGGGGCGTGAGATCGAGCATGGCAGCAGCAATCGCCGGAGGAACAAGGAACTACTGGCGTCTCTGGTGGCTCAGAGCAGCACGAGCATGCGGACGAGGCAGGGGTGCAGCTTCACCAGGCGTCGGGTCAGGGGCGAACCTGCAGAAATAGAAGCTTCGTCGCGGCTGGGAGGTGAATCGGCGGACAGGGGAGCTCCGGCGTCGCGTTGGGCAGCAGTAGGTCGCGATGAGGCAGGGCGCGACGTGCTGGGTTGAGGGTGCAGAGGCGCGGTCGTCGGGAGTCAGGCACCGGGTGGTCGCGGCGGAACAGGAGCGGCGGTGCTGGTGCAGTGGGCCTCGGAGCGATGGTGGGAGACAACAGCAGCGCGGCGATCAGGGGGTTCGGGGACCGCAGTGCTGCTGGGTTGGACGGAGAAGCGAGCGGCGACGGGCGGTGCTGGTGGTGCGGCGAGGCTTGCGGGTGTGGTCGCGGAGCGGCAATGGCGGTTGAATCGTGAACCGATGGTTGGTGAAGCCGGCGTTGCTGCAGGCAGTGGGGTGGAAGAGAAACCGGCGGGGACAAAATGGGGAAGAAGATGAACAGTAACTTTTTGTCTTTTTTTTTCTTTTTAACTTTCTCCACCTCAGTCTCTCTTCCTCTCACCTTTCTCTTTCCCTACAAACTCTCTGCCCCTTCTCTGTTTCTCTGCACACTTTTACTTTTTTTTAAAAAGGAGAAAACTTTTTGACTTTTCTTCTCCTTCCCTCAAGAACCGAAGCCCACTTTTCTCTGTTTTTTCTTTTCCCTTTTCATTTTTACCTGACGAAAGAAGCAAAACCCCCAAACGACAGAATTTTTGCTCTGATTTTTCGAACTCCCCCGAAAGGTGAAGAAGAACCCTCTATTTATAAAGCGAAAATTCGAGTTTGTTTCGCCGGTGGAGATTTTTGCTCAACCTCTCGTGGGCGGAGATTTTCGCTCAACTTCTCCAACAAACAAAGTGGCTCCAAAATCACACGGTTGAGAATTTTTTTCAATTTTTCAAAATTTTTTTCAAAATTTCCCTCTAATCTTTTTTTTTTTAGAATTTTTTTTTTAAATTAGGTGTCAACAATTTGTCCCTCTTTGAAGGGAAGCTCGTAGAGGTTTCCTTCAAAGATAAATGACACATAAATTTAGACCATGAAAAATGAATGCAAAATGAATATGAAATGCATATGCAAATGTTAATTATAATGATTTTTTTTTAATTTTTTTTTAAAGAAATGGATTCAAATAAATGCAATGTCATGCAATAAAGAATGCCATGTAAATGCAATGATTTGGTCAAGAACATATATTTCAATGTGTCTATGCTCAATGAAATGCAAATGCAAAATAAATGCAAAATGAATATGGAATGTATATGCAAATATGTTAATGACCTCTTTTTTCAAATAAATTTAATTCTTTTTGAAATCAAGGTCATGCAATAATGCAATGTAAATGCAATGATTTTATCGAGAGCATATATTTCTATGTCTCCATGCTCAATGAAATGCAAAATGCAGAGAAGAACACGTACATGTCATACTTATCTGGAGATTCAGAAAAGTATTATTAAGTGTGAAATGATTCCTATGAGACCTGACAAACATCTGGAAATCTCTTCAGATAATTGAAAGGCTCAAGGTCTTCAGGGATCTGGAACTCTCATTAGATCCCAAGCACCCGGAATAACCCACCTTCAAGAAGGATAGAGTAGTTCTAGGCAATTGGTGTTACATGTCCAGGACCCGTACCATTCTACGGTCGCCTAAAATAGTAACATAACTTTACAAAGAAACGCTTTCCTAGGACCCGTATCATTCTACGGTCGCCCGGTATGATAGTGTTTGGTTGTGTCTAGGACCCGTACCATTCTACGGTCGCCTAAACGGATTTACCTTCGGGACCCGTACCATTCTACGGTCGCCTAAATAGGGAAATAGGTTTTGTCTAGGACCCGTACCATTCTACGGTCGCCTAAACGAGATTCACTTTCTAGGACCCGTACCATTCTACGGTCGCCTAAATAGGGAATAGGTATTGTCGAGGACCCGCACCATTCTACGGTCGCCTTGACGGAAAATTGATTTTTCAGGACTCGTACCATTCTACGGTCGCCTGAATGGGGAAACTGCTTTTCCAGGACCCATACCATTCTAGGCCCTGTTAGAGCAATAAATGTTGTTTAGGACCCGTACCATTCTACGGTCGCCTAAATCAAACCGAATGAAGAAAAATCTTTGGAGGATTTGGGACTCTCATCAAATCCCAAGCACTGGAAATTGCATCAAGTACTTAAAATTCTAAACAAAATTCTCGAAAAGACAAAAAGTCACATCAAGCATTTAAAGGAAAGTTCACACTAGGCAATTGAAAATATTTTACTAAACATCTGGAAATCACATCGATGTTTGAAAAGACAAATACTTGGAAGTCACATCAAGTGTTTAAAGGTTAACTAGACATTTGAAACATTTTATAAATGGGTACTTGGAATTCTCATCAAGCACCAAGATGACTGAACAAACTCAGGGTTTCAAAGACAATTTTTTTTTTTTTTTGGTCTTTGAGGAAAAATTCAATGAAGGTCCATGCATGATGGCTTTATCAACTTCTACTGGAAAAATTATCACAATGACAATTTTTAGTTATAGTGTGAATCTCTTGAACATGCTAAATGAGACAATTTTGGTGTGAAAAAGGCTTTTTCACTCGCTCTCATTTAGGAGGGGTTATTTGTCCCGACCATTGATGCGGGAATATATCACTCAATCTTATCATCATCTTGTCGACAAGAGTTCGAATTTTCTTGCAATCAGTACGACCTTACCAATCTGAGAGGTCTTTGACAAGGATTGTAATGTGGGTTTGGTCAATGGCTTAGCAAAAGAGACACTTTGAGTCAAGGCTATTGAAAGAACAATTTTGTAATCATCTCCGGGTTTACAAGTCAAGAACCCCGCAAAATGAGAAAGAAATAATCTTGCTCGCACTTCTTCGAGCAATGCTTAAAACATATGAATTCCTATGTTAATTCAAGTGCCCTAATTTGAAGAGACTTTGTAAGGGACATAACATAGGCTTGGTTCTTGGGTTTGAGAAACGAAAGGATCGTTAGGCTCAAAGATGTGTGTAAAGGGTGAGAGTTGGTGATCATCTTGACATTACCACCAATTTTCTTCGCCATGGATTGTCTTCTTGACAAATTTCTTTATTGGCTCAAGAGTTTATCACCGATGCCAATGATTATTCAATCTTTTCGGAGATCTTTTCTCAAAATCATTTTCTTTGATGATGGGCATCGATCGGGCACACCGCTTTTTATATGCCCCCAATTCATGATCATTTCTCTTTTCTTTTCATGGGCATTGGCCTTGCTTTTTTGCTTTTTCATGCCCCTTAGTTCTATTTTGATTTTAGTTCTTGCGCACAATGCGTGTGTCAAGTATATTTTAAATGACACTCGAACCTTCAAAGGTCTTCATCTCTCTCTTGCCTTGCCCCAAAGTGTGGGGGATGATCACCAACTGGGTTTAAAGAAATGAAATTGTAGGCTCAAGTGGGCTACGCAAATGGTATAAGTGTGTAGGGTAGTGAAAGAAATGCTCTTCATCATCCTAAGGCACTTAAATTACCGCATAAATTCAATGTAATAGCATGACTTGAAGATTGATGCAAGTGAGAGCAAGAAAATTTCTATCCATTTCACTCTCCTTTAATGTCAACTTACCTCCATTTGCCTCGATGTGGGGTGGTTCTTGACAGGGGTAGTATGAGAGAAATTCTTCAAGTATTTGGGATCAAAGGGTTAAGCAATGGATTATTTGTAGTGTTTGGGACAGACAAATGAACTGCCTCTCGTCATTTCATCTGCCGTACTTCTTGCAAGAAAACTCTTCACCTTGAAACACAAAACATTTCCATACTCACCTCACAATGTGTAAACAAGGGACTGTGTATGGGGTAAGGCTTGCCTTTCACACCTCATTTAGCATCATTTAACATGTTCAAGTAACTCAACATCCTTCACTGAATTATCCATTTTGATAAATTTCAAGTGGAATTGATGAATTGTTCAATATCATGTGAAAGCATTCTATAATGATAAAAAGGTCATGCTCTATTCAAATCATAAAGTCAAAGCTGCTAAATGTCTGTGTCTTGCCCCTCTTTGCAAGGAAATTCATAACGGTACCTTAAAAGACACTGTTACTCATATCCATTCTTTGCCCCCTGCAAAAATAAAACATGCAACATTATACACTAGAGATTTGACCAACTTTGAGTGAGGAAAAGGTTTTTACAAGCCCTTTTATTCATGGATAGTATTTCTTTACAAAGCATCGAATTTACAGGATTTGTGAATTCACGCCCATCCATTTCTGCTAAGATTAAAGCACCTCTGGGAAGTACTTTCTTCACAATGTATGGCCCACTGTAATTTGGAGTGAACTTGCCACGAGGATCAAGGATAATTGGTAGCATCTTGCGTAGCACCAAATCATGGACCTTGAAACGCCTTGGGCGAACCTTCCGATTAAAGGACTTGGCCACCCGTTGTTGATAACATTGACCATGACATATGGCCTTCAACCGCTTTTCATCAATCAAATTGAGTTGGTCATACCTCTGTTGTGCCCATTCAGCTTCCGTCAGCTTAGACTGAGACAAAACTCTTAGAGAAGGGATTTCTACTTCAATTGGCAAGACTGCTTCCATGCCATATACCGAGAAAAAGGAGTTGCCCCAATAGAAGTACGAATCGAAGTCCTATATGCCATCAAAGCATAAGGAAGCCGCTCATGCCGTCACGATAATTATCAGCTGTCTTTGCAGAATTTTCTTGATGTTCTTATTTCTGCTTCAACCGCACCATTCATCCGAGGGCGATAGGGCGATGAATTCAAATGACGGATTTTGAACTCCTTGAACAAATCATTGACAAGTTTGTTGTTTAGGTTTGTCCCATTATTCGTGATGATGGCTTCAGGCACGCCATAACGGGCAACAATATCCTTCCGCATAATTTTCATGACATTCTTTGCGGTGACAACTGCATAGGATGCTGCCTCTATCCATTTTGTGAAATAATCGATAGCGACAAGGATGAAACGATGACCATTTGAGGCTTTCGGATTAATCGGGCCGATTACATCGATGCCCCACATCGAAAAAGGCCATGATTCTAACAGTTGATGCAACTCATTTGGAGGAACATTTATCTTGTCTCCATAAATTTGACAACGGTGACAACTCCGGACATGTTGAATGCAATCAGTCTCCAAAGTTAGCCAAAAATAGCCTAGTCTCATAATCTTCTTTGCTAACATGTGGCTGCTCATGTGAGGACCACACACTCCTTCATGTATTTCTTCCATCAACTGAGTGGCTTCCTTAGCATTGACACATCTAAGTAGGATAGAGTCGAAGGATCGTTTGTACAATGTATCCCCACTAATAAAGAATTTGGAGGCAAGTTTCATGAGATGCTTTCGGTCAGTTGGATTGCTACCTTCTCTTTTTGGGAACTCTCGCTTTTGAATATAGTTCATGATGTCATGGTACCATGGTTTTCCATCCGGTTCCTCTGTCACTACCATGCAATAAGTTGGCTTTGGCAAAACCTCTATTTTTAGAGGCTCAACCTCTAACCCATTAGTGACTTGCAACATAAAAGACAACGTTGCAAGTGAGTCGCAAATTGATTATGAGACCTTGGCAAGTACTCGAACGAAACTTCCTCGAACTTTTCCACCAGATCTTCTAAATACTTGTGGTATGGGAGCAACTTGGCTTCCTTGGTCTTCCATTCACCTACGGTCTGCATTATGATTAGTGTGGAATCTCCGAACACTTTTAACTTGTCCACGCCTATATCAATTGCAGCCTGAAGCCCGAGGATGCAAGCTTCATACTCAGCCACATTGTTAGTGCATGGGAATATCAATTTTGCAGCCACTGGATGGTGTTGTCCATCTGGGGATATCAGAACTGCCCCAGTACCAGAACCAGACAAGTTTACAGCTCCATCAAAGAACATCTTCCACAAGTCTTCATTCACATTCAAGACACGGTCATCAAGGAGACTATCATTGTCATTAGAGATTCCTGAATTCTTGGCCAATAGGTCAGCGATCACTCGTCCTTTAACCGACTTTTGTGGCATGAATTACACATCAAATTTGGAAATTAAAATTTGCCATTTGGCCATCCTACCCAACAAAGCGGGTCGATCAAGTAAGTACTTGATGGGGTCGTTCTCAGTCACGAGGAAAGTCTGGTGATGCAATGTGTATTGTCGCAATCTATGCAATACCCACAACAAAGCCGCACAAGTCTTTTCGACATCAAGATACTTCAGCTCTGATACAGTGAACTTCTTGCTCAAGTAATAAATGGCTCGTTCTTTTCTGTCAACGGGACTTTCTTGAACCAACATTGCCCTTAGTGACTCACTATGAATGGTGAGGTAGAGAATTAAAGGATGCCCCCGTGATGGCGGGACAAGCATTGGTGGATTCATCAAGTAACACTTCAACTTGTCGAACGCTTCTCGACATTCATCATCCCAATTGACTCGTGCATTCTTCTTTAGAAGCTTGAAGAACGGCTTGGCGGTTTCAGAAAGTTGAGAAATGAATCGAGCAATGTAATTCAACCTCCCCAAAAGGCTCCGGACTTCTTTCACCGTTGACGGAGGTCGGAGCTCACAAATGGCCTTAGCTTTAGCCGGGTCAATTTCAATCCCTTTACTGCTCACAATGAATCCAAGTAATTTACCAGATGTTGCTCCGAACACGCACTTAGCGGGATTTAGTCGAAGCTTGAACTCACGGAGCCGATCAAACAGCTTCTTCAAGGTCTCGACGTGGCTTTTTCCAGGTCGAGTCTTTGCGATCATATCATCAACATAGACCTCAACTTCTTGATGCATCATGTCATGAAATAGTGCTATCATGGCTCGCTGGTAAGTTGCCCCGGCATTTTTTAGTCCGAAGGGCATAACCTTATAATGAAAGGTTCCCCATGGGGTGATAAAGGCAGTCTTCTCCTTGTCTTCCTCCTTCATCCTTATTTGATTGTATCGGAAAAACCATCCATAAATGAGAATAGTTCAAAACCAGCGGTACTATCCACAAGGACGTCTATGTGTGGTAACGGAAAATCATCTTTCGGACTAGCCTTGTTCAGATCCCGATAATCAACACAAACTCGAACCCGACCGTCCTTCTTCATTACTGGAACAATGTTGGCCACCCATTCGGGGTATTGTGAGACTTCAATGAATCCCACCTTCAATAGCTTCATCACTTCCTCCTCTATCTTCTTTGAAAGCTCGGGCTTAGTTCTCCGCAACCTTTGCTTCTTAGGTGGCACATTCGGATTAGTAGGTAGGCAATGCTCCACAATTGACGGGTCTAAACCAGGCATATCAGCATAGGTCCATGCAAAGATATCATGATATTCCTTCAGTAGCTGAATTAAGTGCTTGGCCTCATCTTTGGGGAGACTTGCCCCAATTTTCACCTCTCTGGCTTCTTCAGTGTCACCTAAATTAATAGTGACGGTTTGCTCGGATGTGAGAGCCTTGGCTTTTTCGTGCTGCTCCCAGCTACGTTGCACCTCAATGGAATCTTTGATCGAGTCTTCGGGATCATCATTATTGGCACATGTCGCATTGGATTGGATCATTTCCATGCCTTTGCATGCTATACGATCATCCCTGAAACAGAATGTAGATGGATCAGAAAAACAAAAAGGGTCACCCAGATTTTTTGGAAATTCTTTTTACGAAATTCTTTGGTGAAAACCCCTTTTATTTTAAAATTTTTGACACGAGGAAGCATGATGAAGCCCAGGCCTCAGAATTCTCCTTGGATTTTTCTTTTCTTTTATCGGCTGGATATCATCACCGGGCTGGTTTGGTGTACTTCAACATGCCCTCAAAACATGAAAATTTTATTGGATGAAAAAGCAAATTACATTATTGAAATGATAAAAAAACCTAGGAATGAAAATGCAAATACGGAAAGCAATAAAAACTCTTGCGTAGAGGAGTGTGCAAATAATTAAAATTCTCCTACTCTCGAACTTCGTCGATGGCAAACACGAAATTCTCTTTGAATAATTCGGCCATTCCTCCGAGTGCGTCGTCATTTCCAGTGGATCGAATGGTGTTTGCAATCGGCTTGTCTCGCTTCTCTCCATCCGACAGTAATAACATCAACATCAACACCTGGAGGCTTGGGGTATTGAACATAGGTATCGATCGCCCCTTCTTCCTCATGCATCATTTTCGCAGGCCCAGGGAATGTGGACCTAATATGGGGTATAATGAAACCAGTTCGTCCTTGTTCTCTTCCTCTTCCTCTATAGGATCGTCCACCTCTACCACGATAGCCCAATCCAAGTAGTATATGAATTTCGCCCGGCCTCAATTGGTTGGCGAGTGCCCCGACCATGTCGGCCTAAACCATTACCTGGAACAAAACCACTCCCGACCATGGTCTTGCCTACCATGATCGCCGACTTTGATAACTTTGGAGTGGGTAGGGTAGTGCCTTGAGAGATATGAATGGTCGAAACCAACTCAAATGCTTGAAAACGGATTCTTCTTTGCAATCCGGCTCAATATAAGGGATAGCCGTCTCATGATAAATCTTGAACTCATCCTCTCCTCGAACCGTAATAAGCTTCCCTTTCGTCACGAACTTCACTTTCGGTGAAGACTTGAAGAAACCGCCCGCCGCATGAAGCCATGGACGACCTAACAAAAAGTTGAAGGCTATAGGTATGTCCAGGACCGAAAAACTACATTAAATAACACTGGCCCTATTTGCAAGTCCAAATCAATTTCTCCAACTGCTTCTTTTTTGGTTCCATCAAATGCTCGAATAGAGGTTTTAGCCGTGCGAATTTTCCCCAAATCATACCCAAGACGTTTTAGAGTTGCAAGATGGCATATGTTTAAAGCCGATCCATTATCTATGAGCACACGGACACCAAGGTATTTCGACACTTGGTTGAGATATAAAGGGCTTTGCCGTGTCCTCTTCCTTCATCTCGGGATTTCATCATCGAGAAGGTAATCGGTCATTTAACAAAATGGCCCCCACAAATTCCCCCAACTTCTCGGGTTCAATGGACTCGGGACATGTACTTCGTTAAGGACTTTCATCAAGGCTTTTTGATGTTTCTCCGATGTCAAAAGTAACTCTAATATGGAGACTTGTGCCGGCATTTTACGAAGTTGGTCCACTACGCTATACTCGCTTGCCTTAATTACCGCTAAGAATTCTTTAGCCTCCTCATCAGTGACTGGCTTAACGGGTTGTGAGTTGGCCTGAGCGTAAGTGCGTCCCGATCGAGTGACCACATCTATCTCTCGCATCATAACACCATGGTACCGCCTTATTACTTGTGTAAGCATAAGGTTGCGTAACATCAAGAATCAATTCTTCATCATCTCGGTGGTGGCACATCGTTGATGATTAATCCATCTTCATCCGACGCATCTTCCAACGGTGGCATGTCAAAAGCTAGGGGATCATTAGCTCCAATGTTTAAACCAGCAAACTCATCTTCAAAATCAGAAGACTCCTCTTCCGATCAATAATGATTGGAGTGATAGTTGAAACGGTGTCAGCAGGATCCGCGTAGACAATCACTCCCTTCTTGGACATTGCCTTAACTCTTTGTACCTTCTGAGACATAGTAGGCTCCTCTATATCTGAGTAGTATCCAGCTCGAACTAAACCATTATAAACATCATTCACATGTACTCTCAAGCTCCTTTTCCGACCAGCATTAAAACTGAAAATGGCGTTCACAGCTTCTGGGTGATCAGGGAGTGGATTATTCTGGATGTTTGGCTGTGCATCACGGAATGAAACCACCTTGGCATCCAACAGATTCTGGATTTTGTGTCGCAGTGTATAGCAATCGTCAACAGAATGCCCTACCTCCCCCATATGGTAAGCACATGTCTTAGAAGGATCGTAGTTGGGGAAACGCTCAGGATTAGGTCGCTTAGGCTCCTTAGCGAGTAATCCTTTCTTCTGAAGGGTTGGCAAGATCTTGGACAATGGTTTAGGAAGAGGCGTAAATTGACGCTTGGAAGAGCTCTTCTGCTGGCTGAAGAATGGTCGCGCTCCTCCCTGCTGAGTGTTCAAGACGGGGCGAGGGGGTTGAACATAAGCTGCATTAATTTCCGCTACAGGCTCCTTATCCTTCTTCACTGAGACTCTCCTATACGAGCTGGTTTGATCTGATGCCCATCCATCACGTAATGCTACTTCAATTCGCTCGCCAACAGGGATTAGCTGATTGAACGACTCGGCAGTCGATCCTAACATCCGATTTCGATATTCAGGCGGGAGTGTCTTCATGAACAAATCCATCAACTCTTTTTCTGTCGGCTCTGGAGTAATCTGAGCAGCTACGGTCCTCCATCTCGTGACATATGTCTTGAAAGATTCCGTCCTCTTCTTCTCAGTGCGAAGTAAATCCTCTCGAGATGGAGTGACATCAATATTATACTTATATTGCTTAAAGAAGGCATCGGTCAAATCCTCCCAAGTCTCCAAAAGATTAATTTTCTTCATAATGTACCACTGTAGTGCAGGTCCTGTCAGGCTTGCCTGAAATTGTTGAATCATCAAGGGGATGTTATCAACATATTGGGTCATCCTGACCACATACGTCTGCAAATGGATCTTTGGGCAAGAGGTGCCATCATACTTTTCAAAGTCCGGCATTTTGAACTTCTTCGGCATCTTGACCTTTGCATAGTGGGACAAATCAGTTGGGCCTTGGATAAACGAACCCTGCAGCTGCTTGAGTTTCTCCTCGATCTTTATCAAGCGTTTTTCCTGTTCTGTCTTCGGTGCAGCCGAGTGTATCACTTGGACCTCCTCATCAACAACAATTTGAGGCACGTCAGTAATTTTCTCCCTTGAGACATCCTTAGAGCTTGATGGCCCAAGCTGGCAAGGTCGTATTCTTGCCTTTATCTTTTGGATCAACCATGGGAGCATGTTGTGGTAACACCACTTCGACTTGCGGAGCTGGTGGAGCAAAGTGTTTGCTTGAAGAGAATCGATTTGCTTAGAAAGCTGCTCAAGAACATTCAAGACTTGCTTCATTTCCGTTTCGAGGGTGGCAATACGAGCTTGTTCGGCAATACGAGCTTGTTCGGCAATACGAGCTTGTTCAGTGTTATCAGCCATTGTTGCCCTAGAACGAGTACGGATTGGTGATCTTGGATGAGCCGTGTTGTTACCTAAAAAAAAAAAAAATATAGTGAGTATTATAATAAATGAGATTGGTCCATGACAATGATCTAATCGCTTGATTTTATTCAAGATTTATTTTAAACATTGAACCAAACTTCCTAACATTAAACTAAGAATTGAAATTCAAGTCCCTAAACATCAAACTAAAAACTGAAAACATTGAACCGAGATAAAAGTCCCTAGACATTGAACTAAGAAAACAAAATATCTCATTTTATATGCTTTCGGGAACCCAACGCCTTGCGAAACTTGTTATTTTCAGCTTCGAGCATTTCCACTTTCCGCTTAAGATGCTCAATTTGTGCTCGTTGGGTGGGCTTCTCGGTCACATCAGGGACTACTGGACGCAAGGCAGCAGGAATCCGGTGTTGTTGGATGTAGAACGCCGATGCATGGTGAATCTCCTCCTCACCCTTCGCCTCATGGGCACCAAAATCTTCTCTGGATGACATTCGCTCCATGTAGTAATGATCTCCTGGATCTCATTGAAGTAGTCATAATCCTTTCGAATGAAACGAACTTGGAACAAATCTGTCCTGAGAGGTGGAGGAATTTCTTGAAGAGCTTTGTACTGACGGGCCACTCTATGTGGATAATAGGAAGTAGCACCGGAAAGGCCCAGCAGCGGGATTGGTCCATCATGTTTGTGCGAAAAGCGAGCTTCCTCAATGTGGAGCCATTTAGTATGCCATAAGAATGCCTTAGGATTAGGGTTTTTCAAAAAATTAATCCAACGGGCATACTGTTTATGTGGGGAAAAACGTTCTAGAACCGCAAATTTTTGTATGGGATGTCGAGAATCGTCTATCCCTGAATTGTTTTATAAGATGCCCAAACCCTCTTATGTGGGAGAAAAACCATATTTGCAAAAGTTCAGGGAGGGCACGCATTGTCCTTTCCTCATTTTGTTTGAAACGGGTTAATGACAAAAATGTTTCAGCTAAAATCATATTCACATAATTTAGCCCGTCACAAACCCGATTAACCACCCATGAAATTGCAGGATTAATGGCATTTTTTCGATAAGGAAAACGATTAGCCCAAAAATGCTAACATGAAAATCCTGGCTTTTGAAATCATTGGTTGGTCTGCAAAGCATTTTTCTAAGAATGAAAATGGACATGCAAAACAGTTAGCTTTGACGACTTTCCTTACTCTTTCGGCTTCGATTTTTAAAAATTGAGATAATTCAGAGATAAAATCTATACCGATAGGCGGCCTAACAAGTTCCTTTTCCAGGGGCATTCCAATGGCAATACTATATTCTTCGAGCGTTGAGTCAATTCGAACTCACCAAACACAAAGGTAGAAGTCGTGGACACCGGAAGTGAGGCAACGCCCGTATAACACCGTAATGGATGTTGATCTCTAACAACGGGAGAAGTCGGGCAATCCCGGCTTTCACATATCTCGACCATCTTGATCTAATTGATCCAACCACCTCTTGAGCTCTTTTTTGGGAGTGGAAATGAATTGTACGTCGGTTTTCCCCATTGCATATAAAATAAGACCGACGACAAAACCTATTTGTCATGGACCGAAAAAATTACAATGAAGTAAATAAATTGCAAATAATTTAAATAACTTACTTTCACCGGAAATAGATGACAATCACACACACATGAAAAGTGAGGCTCGATTTCTATCTAAACGGCTTAACAAAGTGGAGCTAAGAGGATGATCTCGTTGCAGTCTCGCATTAACGTGTCGGGTCCCCTAACTCCGGCTCGCCGAATGGAATACCCAATAATCACGCAGTCTCGCGGATATGGACAAGCACATTCGACACCATGAAGAATTTTCGGGAAGAGAAGGTCAACCTTATATAGCAGTCTCGTTTTAAAGGAAGTATCCTTCTCAACACCATCCTAGGAATCCTATCGCAACCAGTCCGGCAAGCGGGTTGTGTGTGCAATAGTGTAGTGCTAAAAACAATAAAACATGCACAACAGTTTAAATACAAACAACACTTCTATAATTTAAATTCAACATTCATCCCTACTCCAACCTGCAAGACAGGGGTTAACAAAGACTACTCCCCTTATACCTCCCATCTGCAAGAACATTTAACACCTTAGGAATGTTAGGGACGTACCTGGGATCCTTGCTGCCAAACAAAAACATTTAAAAAAAAAAAAAAAGAAAATTGGCCTAAGTCCACTAAGTGTTTTAACACAAGTCCCCAGTGGAGTCGCCAAGCTGTCGCGACCTAATTTTTTCGGGTTCACCACCTAAAACTAGGTTAATGGACTACTAAGCTTTTAAACTTAGCTCGGGCTCTCCCAAGCCCATACCAATTCGCGATTTAAATCCAAATTTTTAATTATGCAAGATTATTAACTAGGAGTCGCCACTAATCGGTTTATGGTAGGTCGATTAGACACCTAAGTAAAATAAAGGGAGATTTATTTTACTCCTACGAACCAAAGACTAAGGGTACGGGGACTTGGTTACACTAGAATTTTTAATGCCCTTTCGGTACCATTTTTTTTTAATTTTTCAAAATATTTTTGCAAGCAGCTAATTTATTTTAACCTAAAGTTACTATCATGCAAATGTAGTGACCACACGGGTGCTCATCCATTATTTAAAATATTCAAATAATAAATCGCATCACACAAAGCAAGCAATCATTTCTTTTGGGATTTTCTTAAAAATTAGAATTTTTTATAAAATGCATTTTAACACTAAATGACTTAATCTTATTAATGGGGAAATTCTAATTAAATGGGTCTATTATGCAAACTAGTTATTCTGCACCTTATGACCTAACTTTACTAATAAATTCTAATTAAATGATCATATTATGCAACTAATTAACATGCACCTAAATTTTTGTATTTTTGCATTTTTTTTTTATTGAAATTCAAAACTAATAAAAACCCTACTCAAGCTATCTAAAATAATTTTCTAATCCATTTTTGGGATTAATTTGACTTAAACCCTATTCCGTCTTAGAAAACTATTTTTTTTTTTTTTAAATGAGAATATGAAAATGTGCCAATTATATCTAAGACTCTAAAAAAGGCTATTTAAGTCTAATCCTAACTTATTTCTTTTAAAATATCTAAAAATGCAGTCCTAAAAATATTATCTAAAAATGCAATCCTAGAAATATAATCCTAAAAATTTGATTAATTAAACTACGCGTCTATTATATTAAACTCTAATGTCCTATATGCTTATGCAATTTTTGAATATTTTGATTTTTTTTCTTTTTTTTTAGTTTTTTTATAGGTTGAATAATTATTAAATTAGGGTTAAATCTAAACAATTAATATAGCCACTAAATAAAGGATCAAAATAATTGAAAAAATAACCTGTTGTCTCACAGGTTAAATTAACAATTATTTTAACCCTAATCATCACAACAACTCAAAATAATTAAATAATCTAGTCCGAAGTCTTATGGATCAAATTAAATAATTATTACTATTTAACAATTAAAATTTCACCAAGAAGCCCAAAATTAATGTAATTAAAAGAATGATCCAATGTCTCTCGGATCAAACTAATTATTACAAAAATCTTGGATAAAGCCTTAAGGATAATGTCTAAACAATACAAATAACGAACATTAATATACCATGATCTAACTCAAATAATAATAACAAGACTTAAAATAAAAACAAACAAATAAATAAATAAATAAAGTAAACCACCTAAGGCTCAAGAGAGGACAGTGGCGTCAGCAGTGGTGTGGTGGCGCGGCGGCTGGGTCGGCGAGGAGGGCTCGCGGGCTGGTGCTTCACCGGGCGTCGGAGTGGAAGGCTTCGGCTCAGTTGCAGCGAGGTAGTGTGCAGCGATGGTCTGCACTTCGCGGCTCCTGGGCTGGCAGGGACGGAACAGAACAACACCAGGCCGTCGGTGTCTACAGGCGAAGGCGGCAACACAAGAGTGTGGGGGCGCGAGATCGGGCACGGCAGCAGCAATCGCCGGAGGAACAAGGAACTACTGGCGTCTCTGGTGGCTCAGAGCAGCACGAGCATGCGGACGAGGCAGGGGTGCAGCTTCACCAGGCGTCGGGCGTCAGGCACCGGGTGGTCGCGGACGGAGCAGGAGCGGCGATGCTGTTGGTGCTCGGACGGAGAGAGACGAGCGGCGGCGAGCGGTGTAGAGATGGTAGCGCGGCGAAGCTTGCGGGTGCTGGTGCGCGGAGGAGTGGCGATGCTTGCGGGTGCTGGTGCGCGGAGGCGCGGCGTTCGAGCAACAGCAGTTCGCCTTGGGCAGAGGCGAAGCAAGGGCGTCGGCGTCGGGGCGAACTCGCTGGTGCAGAGGTGTGGTGGAGTGGGCAATCGTTGGGCTTCGAACGGCGTTGATCGCGCGCTGGTGGTGTGGTGGTGGACGAGCAGCAACCGCGTAGAGCAGAAGCAAAATGGGGAAGAAGGTGAACAGTAGGGGTCTTGTCAACTTTTTCCTCTTTTTATTCTCCTTACGTCACTTTCTCTCTGACTCCTCTCTCTGCAACCCCATTTACTGCCCTCTCACTTTTCTCCTCTCAGAAGACCTTTTACTTTCTTTTTACCAAGAGAGACTCTCCTCGCTTTTTCCTTCGACGAAAGAGAAGACCCCCACACTTTTCTATTTTTTCCTCTTCACTTTTCTATTTTTACCTGGACGAAAGAGCAAAACCCCCTAAACGACAGAATTTTTGCTCTGATTTTTCGAACTCCCTCGAAAGGTGAAGAAGAACCCTCTATTTATAGAGCGAAAATTCAAGTTTGTTTCGCCGGTAGAGATTTTTGCTCAACCTCTCGCCGGTAGAGATTTTCGCTCAACTTCTCCAACAAAGAAATGGCTCCAAAATCCGGCTGTTGAATTATTTTGAATTCAAAATTTCTTTTCAAAATTTCCCTCTAATCTTTTATTTTTTTTAGAAATTGAATCTAAATTAGGTGTCAACAGTACCTTTTCTTTTTTTTTAAAAAATGTTTTGCGGCAGCTTGAATTGATTTTAATTTACCTCCCTAACATGTGAAGTGATCATGCGAATGCACAAACCACCAATTTAACACCCAGATAAATCATTGAATAGATGACAGGATTACCTCATAGCAACGAAAGCATCTACATTGTTAAATCGAATCCACATCAACAAACCTAGATGTGATTTCTAATTAACAGGCAATTTCCATTTTTATTTTGTTTCCACTTATTAATATGCAATGCATGCTACTAATCTAGCATGGAATGGCATGACAATGTGTTCTAAACTACATGACATGAGTAAAATATTATTATTTTTTTTTGTGTTTTCTTAATGAACATGCAACAATTAAATATGCAAATCAAAATGACCTAATTATAATGACGGGAAATTTTTAATTAAATGAGTCTAATTCTACATGACGTGCACATGATATTTCTATTCCTAAAAATGCAATTTATCCTAAAATTGAGACTAATTTATCTAAAGACAAATTTTGTATTTTTCATGATATTCGAAATTAAGACAAATGCAAATATTACCTAGCTAAAGTAAAATTCCATCCAATTTAAACTTAGGATTAAGTCATGCTAAATCCTAATTTAAACTAAGACGTTATTTTAATCTAGCATTTTCTAACCTAAGATGCAAATTGGTCTAATCTTAAAATGAGACATGTAATTCTATTCTAAAATGCATGATGAATTTTTATGGAAATTCGTAATTAAAAAAACACCAAAAAAAACCACTAGAGTGAAAATTAAAGGGACACGTTATCTCTTCTAAAGCATGCATTTTTAAAAAACCTATTATGCAACCTACAAAAAAACTAGCATCCTAAATTAACTAATTTTTCTTGGGATTTTTCTATTGTAAAAATTTAAAATCAAAAATCCTATTCTAAAATGACACGTGCAATTCTTAAAAAAACTAATATCTTGAATGCATTTTTTTTTTGGATTTTTTTTTTAACAAACGAAATAACTAAATACGCTAGCCCTAACCCTAATCTAACTTGCATTTTTTTGAAGTTTTTCTTTATGCAAAAACAAAAGTTAATTCAAATAACCCAATATCCAATCCAATCAATATAAGATTAATACCCAAAATTGACGAATCATATCTCGCGCATGAGATCGGATTGGTCAATTTTAAATTAAATCGCGAATCAAATCTCGGGCATGAGATTGGATTGTCGGTCTTTGTAAGAGATCGTGAGTCGGATTTCGGGCGCGAAAATCGGACTCCTAATCCTTAATTTGAGGGGTTATTTCACATTGGAATTTCAATCATGCATTAATGAATAAGCACACTAAGAAACTATATAAAAACGAACTATAAACTATAAAAAATAAAGATAAGATAATAATAATAGTAAAAAAAAAACTACCTAATCCCCTTTTGTCTTTTTCTTCTTCTCTTTTTTTTTGGTTTTCTTTTCCCACGCACCGGTTTGTTCGTGGGTCTCCAAGGGAAGCCGGTCGTCAGTCCGGAGGGGCGGATCCAGCGTTCGGGACTCCGGCGAGGACCGGTGGCGGGTGGACCGGTGAGGGGGTCCGGCAAGGGCGGCGGGCGGCGGAGCACCAGCAGCGGGTCGCGGGTGGTGATCTTCGGCCCGGGCAGCGTCGGCGTGGGCTAGGCGCTGAACTCGGGCACCGTGGGCGGATCGCGGACGGGGCAAGGGAAGTAGCGTCGCCGCGGATCGGTACGGCGGTAGCCGCGGACGGAGCGGTGGCGCGCGAAGAAGGGCGGAGAGCGGCGGTCGCCGAGGAAGCGAGGGCTGCGTCGCGTGGGCTCGAGCCGCCTGCGGGGATCGGGCGTCGCGGACGACTGGGCTGGCGGCTACTGGTGTCGCTAGGGCTCGAAGAGGCTGGTGCTCGGGCGGTCGGCTCAAATGGTGGGCCGCGACGAGAGAGATGGAATCGCGAACAGGCGAGTCGCGGGCCGGCGCCGCGGTGGCTGGCGATCGGACGCGGGTGGCGTAGGGGTGGCGGTGCTCTCGCGGGATGTGGTGGCGTCGCGGCTGCGGCAGCTGTCAACGGAGGTGGCCGGTGAAGGATGGAGCGATCGTTGGGGAAAGCTCGAAGCAACTGGATTAGTGGGTGGAAGTGCAGCAAATCGGATCAGGAAGCACGGCTCGTCGCAGGGCTCGGATCTGGCGCGGTGCAAGGGATGAACTTCAGATCTGGTTCGAGCTCGGCTTCGATGGGCGTTGCAGGGACCAGTGGAGGTGCGGCTACCGGCGTGCGAGCAAAGAACAGCGCGGGGGTTGCTGGCAAAGCGCGATGGGCTGCTGCGACACCGGTGCTTGAACGGAAGACTGCAGCGACGGCTCGAGGCGGAGACGTAACGGAGCGGCGGTGTGGGCGCGGCCGTCGGCGTTGGGTTGCGTGCGACGCAACCGCTGCGAGCCGGGCGAACGTGGCGGCGCGGCGTGAAGCTCCGGTGAAAACCAGCGAAGGAGACGAACAGACCCTCCTTTTCCTTTTTTTTTTTCTCTATTGACCGGTCACTCTCACTTCACTCTTTTTTCTTCTCTGCAGGTTCTCTCCCCTTCCCCCCTTGTGTTGCTCGAAGCGTTCACCTTTAAGAAGACAAGCCTTCTTCTTTTTTATTATTTTGCTTTCACCTTCTTTTTCCCTTCTCTCGACTTCACCTTCTTTTCTGAAGGAAGAGCCCCTTCCCAATGTATTTTTTATCTTTCTCTCGGCACTTTTCTTTTCTCTCTTGTCTGACCGAAAGGGAAAGCCCCCCCTCACAATGGACTTTTTTATTCTTTCTTTTTGCTTCCCCCCCTTTCTCTAGCAGGGAAATTTTCGTGCGTGGACGTGCAATGCATTAATGAGGAGGTTCCTTCTACGTGTTACTAAAACTGACATATTGTATAATATTATGGATATATTATAATAATACAATATGGACATATTATATAATATGTTGTGAGCGGTTTTTGCTTCTTGTTGTCCTCTTAGTACCGATGCAAATGCGACTACATGAGATGCGATTTTAATTTTTTTCTCAGGGGTTAAAGATTAATCCCTAAATTTTTATGCAATTAATTACTAAATGATTAGTCAAAATTTAGGTGTCAACAGCTGCCCCTCTTTGAAGGTGAGCTCGCAGAGGTTGCATTCAAAGACAATATGATACCTAAATTTTGACCATGCGCATGCAATGGATGATATTTGGGCAGGCCATGGATTTTTTGTTTTTGTTTTTGTTGTTTTTTTTTTTTTTTTTTTGAAATGCCATTTATATGATGCATGGACATGCTAATGCCGGTGATAAAAGGAACTTACCGGAATAACTTACCTTCGAGGAGGGTAGAGTAACTCGAGATATTTGGTGTTACATGTCCAGGACCCGTACCATTCTACGGTCGCCTAGAATAGTAACATGACTTCACAAAGAAACTACTTTCCTAGGACCCGTACCATTCTACGGTCGCCCAGTATGGCATCGCTTGGTTGTGTCTAGGACCCGTACCATTCTACGGTCGCCTAAATGGGAAAAATTTTGAGACATTCAGATCCAGCCTGAGATGTCAAGAATTTGGGAACTTAACCAATAGACACTCAATGTTAGGTGAGATGAATATTGGATTAAGAAGGTTCGAAATACCTAGATCCAGACTAAGGTATAACGAGAAAGATCGAAAGCATTCATATCCGTAATGAAATGCTTGACGAACAATTTTGAGACATCCAGATCCAGACTGAGATGTCAAGAATTTTGGGACTTAACCAATAGACACTCAATGTTAGGTGAGATGAATATTGGATTAAGAGGATTCGAAATACCTAGATCCAGATCGAGGTATAACGAAAAGATCGAAAAACATTCACATCCGAGTGAACCGTTTAACGAAGAGTTTTGAGACATCCAGATCCAAACCGAGATGTCAAGAATTTTGGAACTTAACCAATAAACACTCAATGTTAGGTGAGATGAATATTGGATTAAGAAGATTCTAAATACCTAGACTCGGACTAAGGTATAACGAAAAAGATCGAAAAACATTCACGAGTTTTGAGACATATATCAAGAATTTGGGAATACCTAGGACAAACCTGGGATATTCGTGAGGGTCACTTACCTCTTGGTAGACAGAAATTTTGAAACATCGAGGATGTACTTCAAATATTCATGGAGGTTTCTCACCTCGAGGCTTCTGAAAGGCAACATAAATGTCAGGAGCTCTTGGGCCTTCAAGGAAACATTACCTGCCGGACATGATTAGAGCAAAAATACATGCATTCGCCAAAGAAGCAAGCAATTTCAACACATTCGAAAGTCCACTGAAACTTTTGTCCATTCAATCAAGATTTATGCATGATGGTTTTACCATGTTTGCGCCACCGAACGTCCACTGGGGGGAATCATCATTTATGACAATTTTCACTCATGACATGGATTTTCAAGAAACCAAATGAGAGACTTTCAGTTAGAAAGGACTTTCACTCACTCTCATTAAGAAGGCTATTTTGTCTTGACCATTAATGTCGGATCACAGAATCACTCAATCTTACTTTCATCATGTCAATAAGGGTTCGAGTATTCTCGCAAGTGGTACGACTTTGTCGATCTGAGAGGTCTTTATCAGGACTGTAATGTAAGCTCGGTCAGTGGCTCAACAAAGAGGGACTCTTCGAGTCAAGGCTAATGAAAGAACAATACTTCGCAATCATCTTCGGGTTTACAAGCCAAGGGACCTGCGAAATGAGATAGAAACGGTCTTGCTCGCACTTCTTCGAGCAATGCTTTTAAGCATATGAATTCATACGTTAATTTCAGTGCCCTAATCTGAAGAGACTTTGTAAGGGACGTAGCGTAGGTTAAGTTCATGGATTGGGAAGTGAACGGATCATTAGGCTCAAAATGTGTATAGGGGGATGAGAATTGGTGATCATCTTGGCATTGTCACCGGTCTTCTTCTTCATCATTGGGATTTCCCTCATAGGTACTATAAAAACTTGGCATTTGAGTTCTTTGAGTAACACTCCATTGGGAACACACCCTTTTACAATTGATAGTCATTTTCTTGACTCTTTCTTTCATTTTCTATGGGCATTGGCCTTGCTTTTACCAGGCTCTTTGCTTTTTCATGCCCCCTTTGTTTTGTTTTGTTTTTTTTTTTTTTTTTGAATAACCCCGTAATGCTTTAACATCTGGGTTCTCGAGGAGTGTTCATTTTTTGTCGGCACTCGGGATTTTGCTGCTTGAATGTTTGCCTTTTGCCTTGCCCCGGTGTGGGGGATGATCACCAATTGGGTTTAAATGAAACGAATTTACAGGCTCAAGGGGTTACGCAATGGATAAAGTGTGTAGGATAGAGAAAGAACTGCTCTTCATCATCCTAAGGCACTTGAATTATCGTATGAATTCAATGTAATAGCAATACCTGAAGATTGATGCAAGTGAGAGCAAGAATATTCCTATCAAATTTCTCACCTCATGATGTCGTCTTACTTCTAACTTGCCCCAATTTGGGGTGGTTCTTGATAGGGGTAATTGAAAAATTATCCACGTGTGTGGGCTCAAAAGGGTTTAAACAATGGATGATCACGTAGTGTTCGGAATAAAGAATGAACCGTCTCTCATCATTTCGATCATCGTACCTTTCGCGAGAAAATTCTTTTCCTTAGAAACATGGAACTTCTACACTCATCTCACCAGTATAAGGGACTGTGTATAGGATAAGGCTTGCCTTTCATCATCCCGACATGTCTCATTTAGCATGTTCAATTCATTCCACATCATTCATTAACTTGATCGATGGCGACGATCCTCAGTGAAATTGGTAATTAAACAGGTAAAACTATCATGCAAAATTCTCCTTTGAAAGGTCACAATTACCTCATGAACTCATCAGCTTTGAACACAAAGAGTTTGTAACTCAAAAAGAAAGAAAAGGATTGGTAAAAAAAAAATATTTTTTTTTTGGTGGCAAACTTGTTGCCATTTCCAGGGATCGAACCCTGGTCGCTTTCAGACCTTTTCATTCCCCTTGCCACCAGGCCGAGGCGCTGGTGGTGTCCTCAGGGTGTTTCCTTTTTTATTTAATTGAACTGGCACTGAGTCAACACGTCTGACATACCAAACCAAATGAATTCGATATGTGTATGGAACAGGGCCTACTTCTCATCTCATTCAATCCATTCCCACACAATTCAACGAAGAAATGAGTTCCTTCAATTCACAATAAAATTTTTTCAAGGGTAATACTTCTTCACAGCATCGAGTTAACAGATTAGAAAACTCACGGCCATCCATTTCGTAAGGATTAAGGCACCTCCGGGGAGTACCCTCTTCACCATATACGGGCCGCTATAATTTGGAGCAAATTTGCCTCCAGGATCGGAAAATCGGCAACACCTTTCTTAGAACTAGATCATTCACTTCGAAGTGTCTCGGCCCTACTTTCCGATTGAAAGACCCGGCTACTCTTTGTTGATACGTCCGACCATGGCAAAGAGCTTTTAACCTTTTCTCATCAATCGATTCAACTGCTCGAACCTTTGTTGTGTCCATTTCGCCTCGGACAATTCCACTTGGGATAAGACTCTCAAAGAGGGATTTCTACTTCCACGTGCAAGACCGCTCCATGCCATAAACTAGGAGAAAGGGGTTGCCCGGTAGATGATCGGATCGATGTCCGATACGCCATTAGAGCAAAGGGTAACCTGTCATGCCAATCTCGATAATTCTCTACTGTCTTAGCCAGGATCTTCTTGATGTTCTTATTGGCTGCCTCAACAGCACCATTCATTTGCGGGCGGTAAGGTGATGAATTCAAATGCTTGATTTTGAACTCATTGAACAACTCATCCACGAACTTGTTATTCAGATTTGTCCCATTGTCGGTGACAATTGCTTGTGGACACCATAACGAGCGATTATGTCACGCCTAATAAATTTCACCACGTTTCGAGCTGTGACATTAACATATGATGCGGCTTCAATCCACTTTGAAAAATAATCTATTGCCACCAATATGAATCGGTGCCCATTTGAAGCTTTGGGATTTATTGGGCCAATCACATCGATCCCCACATTGAGAAAGGCCATGGCTCGATAGCTGGTGCAACTCCGTTGGAGGAACATTTATTTTATCTCCATGAATTTGGCAACGGTGGCAACTTCTAACATGCTGTATGCAGTCACTTTCTAGCGCAAGCCAATAGTAACCCAGTCTCATAATCTTTTTGGCCAACATGTGCCCATTCATGTGTGGGCCATTAAACTCCTTCATGCACTTCATGCATGATTTGGGTACCTTCGCTTCATCTACGCATCTCAATAAAACCTGAATCATAAGATCTCTTGTATAAATTCTTACCACCGACAAAGAACTTCGAGGCCATCTTCATTATGTACTTTCTATCGGGCCGGAGTGCTCCCTTCAGAAATTCCCGCTTTTGAATATAGTTCATGATGTCATAATACCATGGCTTCTCATCAAGCTCTTCATTCACGGCCATGCAATAAGAAGGTTTGGCTAGAACCTCAATTTTCAAAGGCTTAACTTCTAATCCATCAGTAACTTGCAACATAGATGACAACGTCGCCAGGGCATCGGCAAACTGATTATGAGATCTAGCCAAATAGTCAAATGAAATTTCATCGAACTCCTTCACCAACTCTTTGAGGTACTTATAATATGGCAGTAATTTGGCATCCCTGGTCTTCCATTCTCCTACGACCGGAGTATGATTAGTGCAGAATCTCCATATACTTTCAATTTGGCCACTCTCATTTCAATTGCAGCTTGAAGTCCGAGAATACAAGCTTCGTATTCAGCTATATTGTTAGTGCATGGAAATATTAATTTCGCGACTCTTTGGGTGGTGTTGTCCGTCTGGGATATCAGTGACGCCCGCATTCAGTAACCGGACAAGTTCACAGCTCCATCGAAGAACATGGACCATGCATCTTCATTTATGGCCAAAACGATCATCCGGAGGACAATCATCATCATTGAAGGTTCTAGGATTCTCAGCCAATAAATCAGCAATTACTCGGCCTTTAACCGATTTTTGTGGCATGAACCGCACGTCGAATTCAGAAATCAAGACCTGCCATTTGGCTAGCTTACCCACCAAAGCTGGTTGATTAAATAAATACTTGATGGGATCGTTCTACCACGAGAAACGTCCGGTAATGTAAGGTGTACTTGTCGCAGTCTATGCAATACCCATACTAACGCAGCACAAGTTTTTCAGCATCGTAATACTTTAGCTCCGAGACGGTGAACTTTTTACTGAGGTAATAAATGGCCCGTTCCTTCTGATCCACGGGACTCTTCTGAGCTAACATCGCGCCGAGTGACTCACTATGGATTGTGAGGTACAAAATCAAAGGATGCCCCGATATTGGTGGGACAAGAACCGGTGGATTCATCAAATATTGCTTCAGCCTATCGAACGCCTCTTGACATTCATCATTCCACTCAACTCGTACGTTTTTCCTCAAGAGTTTGAAGAATGGCTTAGCAGTTTCCGAGAGTTGGGAAATGAATCGTGCAATGTAATTCAGTCTCCCAGAGACTCCGGACCTCCTTCACTTGTCGACGGAGGTTGCAGCTCACATATTGCTTTGGCTTTAGATGGGTCAACTTCGATCCCTTTGCTACTCACCATAAACCCAAGTAATTTTCCTGATGCTGCCCCGAACACGCACTTGTCGTGGTTTAAACGAAGTTTGAATTCACGGAGCCGATCAAATAACTTTTTGAGGGTTTCAACATGACTTTTCCCAGGCCGGGTTTTTGCAATCATATCGTCAACATAGACCTCGATTTCTTCATGCATCATGTCATGGAACAACGTAACCATGGCTCGTTGGTAAGTTGCCCCCGCATTTTGAGTCCGAAGGGCATGACCTTATAATGAAAGGTTCCCCACGGGGTGATAAATGCCGTTTTCTCTTTGTCTTCATCCTTCATTCTTATCTGGTTATAGCCAGAAAAACCATCCATGAAAGAGAATAATTCAAATCCGGCAGTACTATCCACGAGAACATCGATATGTGGCAATGGGAAGTCGTCCTTTGGGCTGGCCTTGTTCAAATCACGGTAATCAACACACACTCGGACTCGACCATCTTTCTTCATGACCGGCACTATGTTGGCCACCCATTCAGGGTATTGCGAGACTTCAATGAACCCCACTTTGAGAAGTTTCATTACTTCCTCTTCTATCTTCTTCGAGAGCTCTGGTTTAGTCCTCCGGAGCTTCTGCTTCTTAGGATGCACGTCTGGATTAGTGGGCAAACAATGTTCCACAATCGACGGATCTAAACCCGGCATATCAGCGTATGTCCAAGCAAAGATATCTTGATATTCTTTTAGCAATTGAGTCAGGTGCTCGGCTTCATCTTTGGGAAGATTTGCCCCAATCTTTATCTCTTTGGGCTCTCGGCATCACTCGCATTGATAGTGATGGTTTGCTCGCAGGTGAGAACTTTGGGTTTTTCATGTTGCTCCCAACTTTGTTGTACTCCAATGGAGTCACCATTTGGATCATCGTGGTCATCACCGTCATCGCTCATGACATTGGATTGGACCATTTTCACCTTTTGCCTATCATAAGGTCTCCCGAAACATAAAATGGATAGTTCAAAAAGACAAACGGGGCCAAAAGGCATGAATTTCTTTTCTATTTTTTGAATTTTCCTTCCTTTTGAATTTTTTTTTGATTGATTTTTTTTTTTCAAATTTTTATTTTGTTTAAAGAATTTTGGAAAAATATTTTGGAAAAACTTTTTGGCACGAGGAAGCATGATGAAGCCCAGGCCTCAGAATTCTCCTTGGATTTTTCTTTTCTTTCATTGGTTGGATATCATCAACGGGCTGGTTTGGTATGCCCCATCATGCCCTCAAAATAAAACTTGTAATCATAATTGATATTCATCAACCAAATTACATTTATTGGATTGAAAAGTACGGCAATCAAAGTGAAACGAAACCCTAACAATCAAACCCTAGCAGACATCAACTCCCGACAAACGACATGCGAATACGATAAGCAAACCCTAGAAAACAACACATCCTAAAAGAGATAGGATTCCCACGCGGGGAGTGCAGAAAAGTAAACATGTTAGGATTCCCACGCGGGGAGTGCAGAAAAAGTAAACATGTTACTCTTGTGGGCTAGCACCCATTTCCTCCGATGGTTCTTCATCAATGGCACCTATGAGGAGATCATCGAATAGAGTCGTAATCCCTTCCATCCCATCATCCGGATCCTCTTTGTCTTTGTCGGGTCATCTATGCCACTCGATCCATCGGGCGCGATACCACGGGTGTTGATCATTCCTCCCTCATCATGCATCATTCTAGCGGGGGCCCGGGAATGTCTCGCGGATATCGAGGAGTAATGAGTTTCTCCTCTCTTGTTCATGTCCTCCACCTCTTCCATGGTACCCTAATCCGGCGGAACGAAACCTTCGAGGTGCTTCAATAAGATTCCGAATGCCCTGCTCTTGTCTACCAAGTCCACGGCCAGGAATAAAGCCATTTCCAACCATCACTCTTGCTACCATAATGCTGCATTTGACACATCGGGATGGGTGCTCTCGATCCTCGAGATGCATGGATAGTGGATACGAGCTCAAACGATTGGTAGCTCGACTCCTCCCTACGTTCCGGCTCGACATAGGGGATAGCCGTCTCATGATAGATCCGATGATCCTCCTCGCCATGAACAATGACTAGCTTTCCTTTGACAACAAATTTCACACTTTGGTGGAGACTTGATGGCACAGCTCCAGAAGATGAATCCAAGGACGCCCTAATAGAAAATTGAATGCGGTAGGAATGTCCATCACCGGAAAAGGACGTTAAACATCACCGGCCCTATTTGCGTGTCAAGGTGGGTCTCCCTATCACCTCCTTTCTTGTACCATCAAAAGCTCGGACGGAGGTCTTTGCAGCACTTATTTTTGAAGGGTCTATTTTCAGGCGGTGAAGAGTTGCCAATGGACAGATATTCAAGGCGGACCCATTATCAATGAGTACTCGAGCCACATGGGAAGCCTTGCACTTGACGGATATATATAATACCTTGGTATGTCCCCTCCCCTCAAGAGGGAATTCTTCATCAGAAAAGGCTATTAAATCCTTAAGAAGAATCGATCCTATGAATTCCTCCAACCTGTCTTCCTCGATCGTCTCTCGGTACGCGAACTTCGCTTAGAACCTTCATTAGAGACTTTTGATGTGTAGGAGATGTTTGCAAGAGTTCAAGCAAAGAGATTTGAGCAGGCAATTTCCGCAACTGGTCGACCACGTTATACTCACTTGCTTTGATTATAGCCAGAAACTCTTTGGCCTCTTCGTCAGTAATCGGCTTTGCAGGTTGGGCATTAGCTTGAGCATAGGTCCGACCAGACCTTGTAATCAGGTCAACATCTAGCTCGTATGACCAAGGGGCCGCTTTGTTATCCTTGTACTCATACAGGGGGCATCTCAATAATTATTTCTTCATCGCTGAAGGCACTTCCACTATCAATCCTTCATGGTCGGAGGCGTCCTCAAGTGGGGGCATGTCCTCGATCAATGGATCCGGTTTACTCTTTTCAGCACTTAGCTTAGCAAATTCCTTCTCCCAATCAATGACGACTTCGGAGATAGTTGACACTGTTCCAGCTTGGTCAGCATATATGATCATGTCAGCCTTAACCATTTCTTGAACCCTTTCCTTTATGGTAGGCAAGGGAGGATTCTCATCCGTCAGATAGTAACCAACTCTAACTAATCCGCTATAGATATCTTTGAGAAACCTTCAAGTTTATCTTTTTGCTAGCATTGAACTCGAAGATTGCATTCACGTTTCCCGATGTTCCTAAGCAACGGATTCTTCTTGACATTCGGTTGGGTGGTACGGAAAGAAAATGCCTTAGTATCCAACAAATTTTGGATCTTGTGCTTCAAAGTCAAACATTCGTCGGTTGAATGGCCGACCTCTCCCATATGATACTCACATTTTTTGGAGGGGTCATAGTTGGAGAATTTTTCAGCATTAGGCCGCTTTGGTTCGTGAGAGATCAATCCCTTGTTTCGGAGTATCGGTAAAACCTGAGATAGAGGGCCGGGGAAGAGGAGAGAACCGCCTTTTGGTGAATTGCCGTGCGGGCACTCGGCCTCCATCTTGCCGATTCCCGGGGACACGAACCATCGGAGGCTTACTAGGGGCTGGTTGCACATATGCAACATTGACTTCAAGTGGTTGGTTCTTTATCCTTCTTCATGGTGAACCTTTTGCCCCGAAGAGTTGGTTCATTGAACCATCCATCCCTTAGGCCCATCTCGATCTGTTCACCCACCGGGATAAGCCGGTTGAAGTTCTCAACGTATGTGCTAGCCATCCGGTTACGGAACTCATATGGGAGAGTCTTGACGAACAACTTCATCAACTCCTTGTTTGTAGGCTCAGAGTGATTTGAGCCGCCAAGTTTCGCCACCTTACAGCGTATTCCTTAAATGACTCACTTTTCTTCTTCTCCATCCGCTCAAGATCCTCTCGGGAAGGTGCAATGTCCATGTTGAACTTATACTGCTTTAGGAAAGCGTCAGCCACTTCATTCCAGGTGTCGAGAAGGTTTATATTTTTCATTATGTACCAGTTGAGTGCGGGCCCAGTCAAGCTTGCATGAAACGATTGGATCATGAGAGGCTCATTCTTGACGTATTGGGCCATGCGTACGTGGTACATCTGCAAATGTGCTTTTGGGCAGGAAGTACCATTGTATTTCTCGAACTCGCATCTTAAACTTCTTCGGCACTTTGACTTTCTCATAACCGACAAGTCGAACGGGAGTGAATTCTCGTGATTCTTGCAATTGTTTCAGTTTCTCTTCAAGTTTGGCAAAGCGTTCATCTTGCTCCGCCTTAGGGACATTGTCGGGCTTAGCCTTTTCAGCTGTGACGAACAGTGGGTCATCCTCCGCCCGGCATGTCATCATCACCTATTTGGGCCTTGTTCGTGGGCTTTGGGACTACTATCTCGGGAGGACGGGTGCAAGAGTCTCGATGCACTTGGAGGGATTGCATTTGATCCGTCATAAGCTGCATAGAGGTGAGCAACTGCTGGAGTTGATTTTCCACAGCGGTCATACGATCACGCATTTCGATTTGGTCGGCCATTTTTGCTCTTGATCGTGTAATGATGGGCGAACGTGGAGGATCCGTTATCACCTAATTTGAAGAAACGGACAAAAATAAGTATCTCATATGAAATACACCGGTCCATGGCAATGGTCTAAAACTTTTATTCATTAACGGAGTTTTTGACAATCCTAACAACATAGAAGCAAGATTGATTCAATCACTTCATTAATGAAATAGAAGCTCAAAAAGCCCTAGACAAACAAACTAGGAAAGTAGATGATTCAACTTCCTAAACATTAATCTAGAAATGAAACAACAAGATTGACTCAAACACTTCATCTAGCTTGATCAATATACACTCGGGACACCACTCGGCGCAATCGCTTATTCTCCTCTTGAGCTTTTTCAGCAACCCTTTTGAGGCGTTTATTCTCGCGGTTGGTGATCTTCAGCGGCACCTCGGGTATCTTTGGAAGTAACTCCTCCGGAATCTTGTGTTGTTGAATGTACTTAATTGAGGCATAGTACTTCATTTCTTTGCCCTTGAGCTCCTCCTCGGGCCACTTGAGTTTTCGTGGCTGGCACATATCCCACATTGATTTGATTGTGAGAATGGAATCTTCATGGCCTCAGTCTCCATCAATGAAGCTGACTCGGAGTGGATTTGCTTGCAATGCCGGGGGAAGCTCTTGCACAACTTGATACCGACGGGTTACTCTAGTTGGATAGTACTCCGTTGCTCCGGTGAATCCCAAGAGAGGGATTGGGCCAACACCTCCACATGAAAGTCTCGCCACACGAACTTGGAACCACTTAGCATGCCATAGGAAACCCTTGGAAGTTGGTTTTTTCATGAAAGCTAGCCACCTAGAATAATGGTAATCCGGTGCATGTTTTTGGTTGTTCTCAAATCTCATAATAGGGTGATTAGAGTTATTAACATCAAGTATAGTCATTGAACCACCAAACCCTTTTATATGAGAAAGGAACCAAATTTGTAAAAGCTCAGGAGAGGAACGGAAGGTCTTATCCCCGCTTCCTTTAAATCGAGTGAGGGAAAGAAAGGTTTCAGCCAAAATAGTGTTTACGAAATTTTTTCCTCCCAACACTTGTTCAACTAAGTGAGCCATCAAAGGGTTAATAGCATTCTTGCAATGAGGAAAAAGTATAAACCCAAAGAAAGCTAAAAAGGAAAACTCTTCTCATTTGAAATGAATTGCCATTTTCAAAACATTCTTTTAGAAAAGATAAATGACATGTATTGCGATGAGCTTTTAAAACCTTTCTTACATTATCCTCCTTAATTCTCAGAAAATCGGACAAGGCTACAACGGGGTCCATTCCGATAGGTGGGCTAATTAATTCAGCTTTCAAAGGTTTTCCTATGGCAATGCTATACTCTTCCAAGGTGGGCGTGAGTTCATGCTTACCGCCGAAGATGAAAGTAGAAGTCTCGGGGCACCAACAATGAGCAAGTGCTTGGATGAGGCCGCCATGGATGTTGATACGCAGCAATGGAAGTAGTCGACTAATGTGTGACTCTACAAATTGACGGCCAGCTTGGTCTAACTTGTCCCACCATGCGCTAAGCTCTTCCTTTGGAGGAGAATAATTCGAATGTCCGGTATTCCCATTGTATATTGATCAAGACTCAGGACAATCCTAATGCCATGGACCGATAAAATGATATAATAAAGTAAGTAGATTGCAAGAGTGCGAATTTAGAAGACTTACTTTACCAATAAACAAAGGGGCAATCACATAGACATGCGCATGGTAAGTGGCTCGATTTCTAGTCTATAAGGCTTAACGAAGTGAAGCCACAAGGATGACCAGACTAGCCACGGGCGTGCGGACTAAATCGGGTCCTCATGACTTCGGCTTGGTCAAAGAGCCGACCTGGGTTGCGGGCATGCGAACCGAGGTGGGTACTCTTGACACCAAAAAAGAAACTTCGGGATTGAGATGGGCGACTCGTACCGCGGGCATGCAGTCGAAGTGGTATCCATCTCGATACCATCCTAGATAATCCTATGCGGTCCGGTCCGGCGGGGTTGTGTGTGCAATAGTGTAGTGCTAGATGCAAGGCATGCACGGCAATTTATATCAAGCAACACTTCATAAGTGAAAGTAAACCATACATTCCTACACCTCCCCGCAAAACAAATGTCAACAAACACTTCCCCTTATACCTCCCATTACGCAAGAACATTTAACACCTTAAATGTTAGGGACGTACCTGGGATCCTCGCTGCCAAACAAAAATATTTTTCAAAAAGAAAATTGGCCTAAGTCCACTAAGAGTTTCAACTCGATGTCCCCAGCGGAGTCGCCAAGCTGTCGCGACCTCCCCGAAGCGGGTTTGGACCACCTAAGGGTTTGGCTAATGGATTGCTAAGCCTAGACTTAGCTCGAGCTCTCCAGGCCCATACCAATTCGCGACTTAGGGTTTAAGTTCTTAACATGCAATTGATTTTCAATTAGAGTCGCCACTAATCTGTTTTTGGTGGGTCGATTAGAAACCCAAGTAAAGTAATGGGAGAATTACTTCACTCCTACGAACCGAGAGATTAAATGAGTTCGGGGACTTGGTTACACTAGACTTGTCTAATGCTCTTTCGGTACCTTTTCTTTTTTTTTTTAAAAAAATGTTTTGCAGGCAGCTTGAATTGATTTTAATTTACCTCCCTAACATGTAAAGTGATCATGCGAATGCACAAACCACCAATTTAACACCCAGATAAATCATTGAATAGATGACAGGATTACCTCATAGCAACGAAAGCATCCGCATTGTTAAATCAGAATCCACATCAACAAACCTAGATGTGATTTCTAATTAACAGGCAATTTCCATTTTTTTTTTTGTTTCCACTTATTAATATGCAATGCATGCTACTAATCTAGCATGGAATGGCATGACAATGTGTTCTAAACTACATGACATGAGTAAAATATTATTATTTTTTTTGTGTTTTCTTAATGAACATGCAACAATTAAATATGCAAATCAAAATGACCTAATTATAATGACGGGCAATTTTTAATTAAATGAGTCTAATTCTACATGACGTGCACATGATATTTCTATTCCTAAAAATGCAATTTATCCTAAAATTGAGACTAATTTATCTAAAGACAAATTTTGTATTTTTCATGATATTCGAAATTAAGACAAATGCAAATATTACCTAGCTAAAGTAAAATTCCATCCAATTTAAACTTAGGATTAAGTCATGCTAAATCCTAATTTAAACTAAGACGTTATTTTAATCTAGCATTTTCTAACCTAAGATGCAAATTGGTCTAATCTTAAAATGAGACATGTAATTCTATTCTAAAATGCATGATGAATTTTTATGGAAATTGTAATTAAAAAAAACACCAAAAAAAACCACTAGAGTGAAAATTAAAGGGACACGTTATCTCTTCTAAAGCATGCATTTTTTAAAAAACCTATTATGCAACCTACAAAAAAACTAGCATCCTAAATTAACTAATTTTCTTGGGACTTTTCTATTGTAAAAATTTAAAATCAAAAATCCTATTCTAAAATGACACGTGCAATTCTTAAAAAAACTAATATCTTGAATGCATTTTTTTTTTTTGGATTTTTTTTTAACAAACGAAATAACTAAATACGCTAGCCTAACCTAATCTAACTTGCATTTTTTTGAAGTTTTTCTTTATGCAAAAACAAAAGTTAATTCAAATAACCCAATATCCAATCCAATCAATATAAGATTAATACCCAAAATTGACGAATCATATCTCGCGCATGAGATCGGATTGGTCAATTTTAAATTAAATCGCGAATCAAATCTCGGGCATGAGATTGGATTGTCGGTCTTTGTAAGAGATCGTGAGTCGGATTTCGGGCG
>CM024621.1:31529751-31687773 GCA_014182585.1 Eucalyptus coolabah
ACATCCGCTTCTGCATTCTTATTTAAGAAAATGATAGTATTTCGTACTTTTTATTTGAAATTTTTCCTAATTTTATTATATTTTCTAAATTTTCTTTAATTTTTAATAATTTCATTATAAAATTTCATTATATTAGATTATTTTATTATATATTTAAATTTAATGATATAATTTTATCATATTTTAAATATAATTTTATGTTATATTTTTATTCTATTTTTCAAATTTTCTTTAATTTTTTAATAATTTTATTATATTTTTTAATAATGTTATTATATTTTTGCTACTAGCTAGAGGAAGAAGAAGAGAAAAGAAAAGCAAAAAGAAAAGAAAAGAAAAAAAAAGTGATTTGGCTTAATTCCTGAAATTATTTTTGGACAAAGAATCAACTTTTTTTTCGCTTTGCTGATTCTATTCTAAATCTGCACTGGGAACATTGTTCTCGAAGTTTAAAAAATTACCAAATAAATTTTAATTCCTTTTTTGTAATAGAATAAGATATTATTTGGCACATTACAAAATATGGCCTAATTTTCCAATGTGAACACCTTGACTCCAACGTAAACTGTGGATTCTTTCGATTAATGGGGTAGGGGGAAAGCTAGAGGTCGCTCATCTTCATTTTGATTTTAGTGGCCACGCGGTCCAAGTACGAGGAGAAAGTAACAAAGCATCCTTAAAAGTCTATAGGGAGGTAGTCTTGCCCGAAGGTGATGGTTAGCTTTCTTCGCCACCATTGAAAATGAGTCAGGATGTAGATTTTTGATTAATTTTAACGCCTATCGTGGAAAGAGACTTTCGTTTCATGGGTGGTGAAAGTGAAATGTTGCCCACTTCACTTTGATTTTTGCAGCCACGTGTCCAATTATAAGGTGAACTAACAAAAGGTTTATGCAAATTGCTAAGAGTGTTAAATGGTTCGGTTTGTTTGAATTTACTAATAAGTGAGAGCTAAATTTAATCGAATCACGATCCGAAATGAAAACTCAACTTGGTTTGGTTTGATTTTTCAATTTTCCTTTTTAGGCTATGCTTACTAGAACCAAACTAAATAAGAGTGAAAAAGGAGAGAGATTTTAAGTTGGGCATCTAATTTTTGTTGAGAATTTTGATTTGGCTCAGTTAACCGAATTAGAATAATCCAAACAAAAAAAAAGAAATTTTTTTTTTATTATCCGAATCGAGAATTGAATAAAATTGAAAATGCACGAAATCTTGATTCAGTTTAGATTTCGATTTTGGTTTGGGTTAGATTCTGACACGCATACGAATTACCGCACGAAAGACGCGCGATCCACGGCAAGATCGAGTGGGTCCCGAGCTGGTTTGGCTCATCTTTTGGGGCGAGAGAAGAAATAATTTCCAATGGAACGCTTCGCGGGGTCGTCAAGCGAAAGTGATGATCGCGTTATGGCGAAAAAAGAAGAGGGAATGATTGCATGATTCTGCGGAGAAGCAACGAAAATATATTTAAAGTCTACAGTGAGGTAGTCTTGCCAATTTCAAGGAAGGTTTGTTTTGGTGGTCTTGGTAAAAAGGTAAGGGTTAAAAAGTAGTACTATTGCCTCATGAAAGAAACGCAATTCTCCGCCAGATCGTGCGTCTCCTTTGGAGCAAGAGGTTCGAAGTAGAGCTTTAAAAACGCCAATCACCATATCGCTGAAGACACTCATATTACGTTTTTAAGATCAGATTGAGGCGTAAAAGCGATCTTAGGGCCCTCGCTTGATTCAAAGATTTGGAGGTCGCTTTGGCTAAATGCTTTGCCTTTGAAATGTTGAAAGCCCAAAGTAAGTGGAACCTACTTTGGGCTTTCAGCATTTTCATAATGCTAAATAGAGTTTAATGATTTTTTTCTTCTAATATTATCCTCATTGATAATTGTTTTTTCTCTTTTACCCTAAAAAATTACTCGTTCATCGTCTTGTTGCTCCACCAGTGAAGCTGGGCGGAGCTTAGCTGGCCTGGAGTTGGTTGCCAAGGAGTGTCGCCCGAGGCCGCAACCTAGGCGACAACGGCGCGTGGGTCATGTGGCCTTAAGCAATGTTGCCTGGGTTGCACGACCCATGCACCGCCGCCTAGGTCGCGGCCTCACGCGGCATTGCTCGAGGCCGTGCGACCCAGGCGACCTTGGTGCGTGGGTCATGTGACCCGCCACCTCCCCACCACCATTGCCACCAGCCGCCTCCCCCACCATTGCCACTAGCTCCAGCTACCTCCCATTCGTTCCCCTCTGCTTCAGCATCTCCACCACCTTTTTCCTTTTCTTTTTTTCCTTTTTCTTTTCACCTCCAAGCTACTTTGCAAAATCAACAAAACAGAGTACCCAAACACCTTTGCCTTCATCAAATGCCCATTCCTTTAAAGATACTTGGGGAAATGCAAAGCCATTTCTCCAAAGTTGAACCAAATGGGCTCTAGAATCATATGGCTTTTTAAGATTTGGACACAACTTGACATGCTTCAAGGTAATTCTTTTTTAAACACTAAAACCCATCCAAGTAATTCCGTCTTTGCATCACTCCTCTAGGTGAGCCGGACCTTCATTCTCGATTCTATTACAATTTGATAGGACAAAATAAAAACGTCCGATTATTACTCATTGCATAAAATCCAACATCCTTAAAAGCATACACAATATGATGTGAAATTCCATTGGCTTCTTCAAAATCTTGGTCATCATATTTATTGCAATTTTTCTTACTATATTCCGCTTATTCAAACTTATCGCCATGAGAACCACTGGGGGTTCACCTCAGCTGCCACCCTTCCATTTGGAAAGGGAGGTTGAGGTTCAAATCCTCACATTCTCGGGTGATTGGGGTGGGGACGATTTTATTTCGGAGTGGGTTTCGACTCCCACGCCCTGCAAGGAAGCAAGGGCAAAGTCTGAGTGAGTGTTAGAACAGGACAGTATGACCGACCAAAAAAAAAAAAAAAAAAAACTTATCAGCATGAGCGGTTGGACTGGTTAAACCTGGTGGAATTTAATAGTTCTTACAATGTCTCTCTCTCTCTCTCTCATATTTCTCCCTTTTTGTATCTTTTGCATTCGGCCTCTCTCTTGCAGAACAATTCAAGGCTATTGTCTACAGTCCTCGCTCGCTTTCTTTGTTCATTTCCTCTTGAAAGTTATCGCTGAAGCTTGTTTAGGGTCTTCTCTGAACTCGCACCTCTCTTTGCATCTCAGCGAACAGAAGGTAATCGCTTTTTCATCTCTTATTAGCGAGTCATTTCTGTTGATTTGTTGCGGCTGAACTAGCGTGTTTTGGGCTCTTTTGATCTGATGTGGGTGGCTGTTAACGTGGTGTGTCACCAGCTCATAATCGACTTCCGTAGAAAAGGGAAGCCTTTGCTTTCAGACTTTAGATGTGACTAATCATGTGGCCTCTTTGTCTCGTTGTTCGTTTGCATCGTAACTTAGTGTCGATCCTTTGTCAAGCTAGAATGAGTTGGAATGCGAGGCGCGCTAGATTCTATTGCGTGCAAAATTGCCAATATTCGCCTCAAGCCAAGGACCGTCTTCTTTCGGGTTGTGAGGTTTCTTTGTCCCTGAAAGTAGTAGGTCAGTTCGCGGCAAGTTCCAAGATCAGGGAGGGGTTCGATTTTCAATTCTGAAAATTGAGAACATGCTATGATAGGTAGGTTTCAGGGTTCTAGTTTGGAATCTACGCACACTATAATCAATCACCCATAAAAGCAAATACTCTCTTAATCAAATTTTATTCACAATTTTTCCTTTGACAATTATAGGACATTCTAGATGAATAATTTGTTGTCTTCCTCGAATAATTGGACAAGATAATCCTAAAAAGTATATTGCCTTTCACCTCTAACTCATTTTCTTCCTTCAAAGTTTTGAAAATTGATGAAGTCAATTACCAGAAAAAAGGGTAAAAAAGGTTGAATGAGTGATGAAAAGGTATAGTTTGCATGCATAAACGACAATAGCTATTATGCGAAGATCTGAGCATTTTTAATTCTATTGCCACTTTTTCGAACGAAAATCTCCATTGCTACTTTTTTACCTCTCTCAAATCAGTGATAGCTTCAATCATCATCACAATACAAGACATTACCAAAATCCATAGTATGATGCTTCTCGAGATCTTTTATGTTGGAGAAAAATAAACTAGTTGATCTTTAACATATACACATGAAAACATTTAAATAAATTGAACCATACACGTTTATTAGGAGACTCACTTAGCTTTATATCACTCATATCTTACACCTTTTTGTTACAAACTATAAGTTCATTCCTTAAAATGAAATTAATCAATTTATTCTGAGTTATCACAAATTTAGTCGATAATCCAATTCTACTTCCATTTAATTGGAGGAAAAAAAAAAACTTTGCAATGATATTCTCAAGGTGGGCCCTCGAGCAAAATGGGACACGCTCTCAAACCTTGGTCTCCAGCGGTTTCCCATTATTTTCTTCTTCTCTTCTGCTCATCCTTCCATCAAATCATGGCCTACTTTCTAATTGTTCAGACTAGGGCAAAGTCAGAGCAAGGCAAACAAAGGGATGCACCGTTTCGCTTCATGTCGTTCCTCTGCCATGCTCGTTGCACTGATTCTTTTCTCTATGCTTGTATTCCATCATCTCAAGAAGAAGAACATGAGTGCAGAAAAAGAGAGCACTGAAGGAATCTTTTTTGGTGTCATCTAACAAATGATAGTTCTATTCTCCAGATAAAATGTCAATCGATTATTTAAATTTCAAAGTTTGAAGAGAATAGCTCAGTGATGTCATATTAGATTAAACATTTTGCATGAAATTACCGGTACGCAAGGCCAGTGAGGAACAAATAAAAAGAAATAGCATAGACCTTTCGTTCATCTCTCTCTCATTTCCAAATTCATTAAGAATATGACAATTTGAAATTAAAATGTAAGATCACATTCCTAATCACTAACTAGACCCTTTTCTTCACATCTTCGACGCATTTCCAATTTTGTTGGGACTCATTTATCAGCTTTTAAATGATTGACCAAATTCTGATTTTTAATAATCAAACAAAAACAGAACCTTGCTTATTTATTTTAATGAATGCAACGTGCTTGTACACAGATTCTAGATTTTTATAACCCAATTAAGAATTTAACATACAGTTATTCGTGAGCGGACCAAGCCAACGTCTTTTGACTTGACTAGAGGGTGAGATACAAAAGAAGATAAGGCAAGGACTAAAAGCATCTGCAACTGCTTCTGTTCAATCAATTATAAATTTAATTAAAGATTTGTGTTAATTTGTTCTTGGTAAAACATTTTGGTGGGGGCCAGACTTATGGACGAATATGTAATTTTTCTAAATAGTTTGGTTTAAGAATAATTTCCGAGAGTTGGTTGGGCCAGGGCATCCTTAGCCCCTCATTAAATCCACCCATAATTATTGTCAGACATTTTGGATGTGACAGGAGAAGAACTAAACAAGGAGAAAACTCAGGGGGATGGGGAATGGGGATTATAAACTGCTGGGGGAGTTGATAAATTAATCAGTGGAGGTTAGGGAAATGAAGAAAATAAGAAAAATAGCAAAAACCATTAGTAATGAGGGCTAGGAGATAGATATGGATTACCCATTTAGCAAGAGTGGTTCGGAAGGCCTACCAAGGCTACCATTGCTAGGGGAGAGCTAACTCTCATTCTTTTTTTTCTTTTTTTTTTTGGTCAAAATCTAACTCTTATTGAGATTAGACGAATATTGACGGAATCGATGGAAATGCTTACAGACAAAGAATTTGCCTATTTTGGCTCTTCACTTTTCCAATTTTTAAATGACAATTTCTTATTTATCAACTCACAAATTTGATTGTCATTTCCATTAATTTGTTTCCTTTTTAATCGATTACAGAGATTTTATATTAAATTTTATGAATATTAGTAAGGGCCATTCTAACATGACGGTCTAACTGTCTAAAAATTTATATTAAATGATGTGGCAATTTCTCATTAGTTTCTTAAACAGGCCAGCCATTCAAAGGATGGATCCCACTTATTTGAACACTAAAGTGAAAGTCATCATATCACTTAATGAAGGTTTTTTTGTTTTTTTTGTTTTTTTGTACATTTAGAATTTCTGATGACTATATATGTTTCTTCTTAGATATAAGATAGAGCAAAGTTAGCTAAGCAGCCTCGACATCACTATATATCCTTTTCCCTAGGATAATGATTGAATGTCCATTGCAATGCACTTTCATGTGTAAACCATCTTTTGCACTGGCAGTTTGATAAAAAAAAAATTGCATATTTTAATTTTCATTCTGCATTGCATTTCTTAATATATGCATTGGGTCCTCAAACTTGTTCTATTGACACAATTAGCTCTTTCCCCCTCTATAAATGTACTTGATTTCACCAATTCGTCGATGTGAATGTAGGGGGTTGGTATGAACGGCTCATACTGAATCCCACCCTATGAACCCATAGAAGCACAAAGGTCCCAAGAAGGAGAGGGAGAGAGGGAGGGAGGGAGGGAGGGAGGTTTTTTTATTGGAAATGAAGGTAGTGCAGTGGCTTCTGCCGTTGGCTGTGGCCTGGTGGTTGCGACAAGGCTGCGCTCCCACCATGGCCAGAGAGTGCGCAACCAAGTGTGGGGACGTGAACGTACCTTATCCATTTGGGATCGAACCCAAGTGTGCAAGGTCCCCACATTTTTTTCCTCAGTTGCACCACTGAAGGGAACCATCCACAACTACGGCTTGCCTACGGGGGGTACGGTCCGATACGCAATATCTCGGTCGAGGATGCGACCATGGTCATCAGTATCCCCGAAGTATACATCTGCCAACAGGATGACCGGCCAACAGGCGGAATTCAAAAGGCCATCGATTTATCTCGATATCCACCGTACAGATTCTCGGACAAGAACATGCTCACCGTCCTTGGCCGCAACACCATTGGAATCATTTCCGACCCAGCTGGGAAGGCCGTGAGCGGGTGCTTCAACTTCGGCAGCCGCGATAATCAAGCCGCCCACGAGACCACTTGCTCCGGTCAAGGTTGCTGTCAAGCGATCATCCCGGCGGGGCTCAACGCGTTCAACATTTCCATCGACTTCATCTACCAAGGCGTTTCTCAACATATCAAACGCCGTGGACTGGCCTTCGTGGTGGACAACAGGTCATTTGATACCACAAACTGGACGCTCCCGAGCTCCAAGGATGTGGGGAAGAGCTCGAGACTTGTTCTGGACTGGATGATTGAAGCGAACACGACTTGCGTGGAGGCCAACCAGTCGAGCCATGCCTGTGGTAGAAACACACGGCGTATGGACGTCGAGAATGAACGGGGTTACCGTTGCTTTTGCAAGCATGGGTACCAGGGAAATCCCTATAATCTCAACGAAGGGTGTACAGGTAATTAACATATATGACAACTCATGCATTATGGCACTCGAATGAATTATTTGGATAACCAATTAATTAATCACCATGCATAAGCCGGATATAAAAGTAGTGTATCCATATACTGAGTCCATCTAGTTTAGCCGCCGCTTGATTAGCACTACCCTTTCTCTCTCTCCTCAACCACTTCCTCCACTCTCCGGCTTGCACTTCACGCCATGTCCAGAGAGAGCCCTCTCTCTCTATCGCTTTCGTTACTGTACCAATACACACTCCCTTTCGTCCACCGACAACAGCACCTCCACTTCAGAGATGACAACAAGTGCCACCAACACTACAAGCAACGACGTCTCTCACCACACCCCACCCCCCCCCGGGCCCGGCTTCTTCACGAATCTGAATTGTACCTCATCTCGGCAGTAACAAGTCCATTGTGCCATCTCCTCCGCAACGAAGGAGATGAAATTTGCTTGCATGAACGGAGAAGAGGAAATTGCAGCGACCTTTCATCAAGAGATATGAGGCAATGGTGCATGGGGGTGGGATCGCGACCTTAACTCATCTGAACATCAATCTCAAAGTTGGCAGAGTTGGCGATGCGATGGTCGCGAAGACTGCATGTTTGCAGCATGGCTGAGCCGCATTGGTGGTGGAAGGGATGTTGGGTTGAGTGGAAGGTGATTGGGGGAACACAGAGAAAGTATGCTTTTTCTCATTCATTTGATGTGTCCTACCACATGATATAGTTCTAATGGGAGGCCTCGAAAATGTCTGGGTTTGGCAAAAAAATTTCCTGAAGTTCCAACTTTGCCTCATAGAATAAGTGAAAGCGGTTGCCACCCTCCTGCCAACATGATCTTCAACATTTCTAACAACTCTATTCCCAGATACAGCAACACTTTTGCCTTCTCTCTCAAAACTTTGTGCTTCATCTCTTATGCACAAACTATAATGCATCTCAAGGATTAGATCTAACGAGTCCATCGTATTTAGTGATACATATGCATATTAGCACATCCACCTTACTCATAGAATAATAGCTCGCATTTATAGTTTTATGTATGCATGTAAAGATCAACATCCTCCTTCCTAGGCTCAGTCGTCATCCCCATTACACAACCCCTCGCTTGGCTCTTGCAACTTGGGTTCATGCATTATTGCAAAAGCTCGATTTCCTTGAGTTCTGTACGCTGGATCCTTTCCTAGCTCGTGTGCTCTCAACAGGTCTTGTATATAGAATTCAAGGCAGGGTCGATCTCAATCGATGGCAAAGTGCAACGCCATTTGTGAGCTCGGATTCAACGCGGAAAGAGATTGAGAGTAGAGAAAGAAAATATATCTTAAGAGAGATTGGACACAAGTAACAATATTATAACCGAAAGCTAAATGGGATTGCATTATCTGTCTAATAATCCATGCACAGACTTGTTCAATTTCTGTTTGCCATTAATCAAGATAACGGTTGAATTTCTCCTCTGCATAATGTAGATATCGATGAATGCAAGGACCCAGAAAGATACCCATGTCATGGAAAGTGCAAGAATAAGCCTGGGAACTGCACATGCTATTGCCCGTTTGGAATGCAAGGCAATGGTAAAGGCCGTTGTCAAATTTCTCGTCAGCTCGTAGTTGTTTCAGGTAATTCGATAGCTATCCCCTCATTATTCACTAGATGGTTCATTGTTGATTTCGCAGGAGGTTTGACGTATGTTTTAGGGATTATTATTATACCGTCCTTAGTCGGTGTAATTCCCAGGAACACAAGCAGTGAGCCACAAGCTGCCACGTGTCCCTATTCAATCCCAAGCTCATGCCCATTGCATCTTTCCTTTGTTTTTCTTATACCTCCTTTTCCGTCTTCTTTTCCCTTTTTCTGAAGCCAACTCTTTGAAACTACATTCCTGGGAGGATACACGACATCTCCATGTGAAATTCCTACTCCAACCAAACCTATAAATCTTGGGCCAAAACGAACGACTAGAGCGTCTGATTTCAAGAGAAAAAAACCTCAATAATGGTACAACGCTCCGTTTGATTCACGAAAAATGTGACGTTTCTAGAAAATATTTTCTAAGAAATCATTTTCTAGGAAAATGAAATATTTTTTGGTATTTGGCTTGAACCTGAAAATCAACTAGAAAATACATTTTGCCGTTTGATAGGGAAATTAGATTTTCCAAGGAAAATTTACAAAAAAATAAATATAACTTTTAAGTTTTTTTTTTCCTTTTTTCTTCTTCCTCGGCCAATGACCGACTACCGAGGAAGAAGGAAAATGAAAATAAAATATAATTAAAAATTCAATTTTTAAATATTTTTACAAGAATGAAATTCATTAATCAAGGATCAAGCCCGAGTGCCAAAAACCCATGCATGGCCTTTGTGGACCAAAACTTGAGTATTGAGAACTCGAGCTTGTCCTTAATGGAGGGGCTCGGGTGCCAAGGAATTAGGCATGAGCACTACAAGCTTGGGCCCGACCTCAATGGCTCGGGCTTGACTGTTGGAGACCTAGTCCTTAAGGTTGGGACCTGAGCACCAACATTAGAGTTTTCATGCCAAAGTGTAGAGTTTTGGGTCTAAACATTGATACTTAATCATATATTGGAAGATAATTTCAATTATTCAAAAAAAAAAGAAATTATTTTCTTGAATTTAAGCAAATGTTTTTTGTTGATAAGGAAAACAATTTCCCGTGACTCATTTTTCTAAATGAGCTGAACACCGGAAAATGAGAAAAATATATTTTTTTTTTTTCGAAAAATATTTTCCCTAAAATGAATGGAGCCTAAATATTGAGAATTACATCTAATCAATTGCTGAAGTAATAATGACCCTAAGTACTAAACAGCATTGCTTGGTGAACTTGCGCGTAAGGATGACCTTTTAGATTGAGAAAGCTTAGTTGGATTATCAGAATTCAAGAAACTCAGCTCTCCTTCCACGACCATGCCCGTGGATCGGATTGGGGCTTTTTCTTTTTCCTTTGCCGAATCCCTTTACAGTAATTATTACGAATTGCATGTCTTGGTTGAGTTTGGATTTGGGTAAAAATTGTCATCCTGTAATGGGCTCACAAGATCTTCAATTGATTATATAATAAAAGAGATTAGAAGAGGGGGAAAAAGTAAAATAGTGGAAATAGACAAACTGAGATTTTTAGAATAAACAGAAGTTTAGCTATTGGAAACATGATAGATCCCACTCGCACTGCCTGTACAATTTGAGACTAGGATGGCAAAGTACGGTATAATAATCTATGGTAACAGTTCAAATGATATTTAACCGTGGATGTATTAGTTTTTCTGGAGTATCAAAATGCATTTTCTCATCTTTCTTACATATTTAAAGTTATTGAAGTTAAGCATATACATAATTAATGTCAAAGTTTGGATGATAAGCTACCAAAAAGGAATGGATCCATAGATATTTTATTTCTTTTATTTTATTTGTATTAATTTTTGTAAAAGAATAACAATAAATAAATAAAAAATAAAGATCCTAAGGACAATAACTTCTCCTTACAAGTGTTGCTTTTAAAGAAGATGCAAGTTTGAAAAGTCCTTCAAATAAGCAATGTGGTGCAATTGTTTTCTATATACTTCATCTTCACATTATCCCACATTAATTAATTTGTGAAGGTTAGAGCTTGGTCGGCTCTATAAAATCAGCCCCTGAGCCCACTCATTTTGTATGAAATACGGTCATGAAATCAAGTGTTTTTTTATTAAAATAAGAAAAATGTTCAGTGACTATCTTCTAAGTGGATTTTTTTCTTTCTGAGAGAAATTAATTCCGTTGCGATGCCCCACACAGGGTATGGGGAGGCGGCGGGGCAAATTTTCATTTCATAGTGGTTAAAATTAATTTTAGAGCCATACTTAATTGTAAAAAAAAAAGGTTATATTTTCTTTCATCTCTAGTCAGAGTATATATCCTTCAATCATGTTTTTTATTGGCACGTTATATAATAATTAAATACAAATTTGAGCTTTATATGTGTGTGTGTGTGTGTGTGTGTGTGTGTGTGTGTGTGTGTGTGTGTGTAAGTGGTTAAAAGATTTCATTGAGTTTTCATGCCATTTATATACGGAAAAAGCTAAAACAAGGGGAGGTGAATGCTTCCTCGTTTTTTTATTTTTATTTTTTATTTTGGTTATTACAAACCTTCTTCATTATAATCAAGGAAAGACATTGGGAGGAGTAGTGGAAGGCGCTGGTAATATATACTTGAATTGAGTTTAATTGATTACTTATTGGATTTATAATGACGTGCGTCAATTTTAGATAAGGACTAACATAAGGACTGTTGCATGAAATAAATGTGTTGCCATTTGTTTCAGAAACCATTTTTATCACCGTTAAATTAGGTAGTCATTTTCAAAGATAGACCAATCATCCAAATAAATGGCAATGGATGTGGATTATGTAATAATAGATTAAATGGGTAGTCCATTTGAAATTAATTTCCTTTATGAACTATGTGGACCGGATATGGATTACATTTGAATCATTAATCTAGTAATATATACTTTGGCAGCAATTATTGGAACCTTCTTCTTCATGGCTGTTGGTACTTTAGTCATTCACAAGTGGCAGAGGAGGAGAATCAAAAGGAAAAAATTCAACTGAAATAGAGGAGAGCTCTTGAGACACCAAAGAATTCAAATCTTCACGGAGGCCGAGCTGGCAAAAGCAACCAACAACTATGATGATAGCAATAAGCTCAGTGAGGGTGGTTTTGGTTCCGTCTATAGAGGCACAATAGCGGGGGACAACAAGTTTGCAATCAAGAAGCCTAAAGATGTGCATAAATCTTTATTAAAAGGTGATTTCCAGCAAGAACTTGAAATTGTGATGCAAATAAATCATAGAAATGTGGTGAAGCTCCATGGAATATGTTTGGAGACTAGAATACCATTACTAGTTTATGAATACATCTCGAATGGTACCCTCTTCCAACACATCCATCAGAATGTGTCAACAATCTTAAGATCGTGGAAGAACCAGCTTAGAATAGCTGCTGAAGCTGCTCTTGCACTAGAGTATATGCATTCTTGCGCAGAACCCCCAATCATTCATGGCGACATCAAGTTAGTGAACATACTTCGGATCAAAACTACTCGGTAAAAGTGTCGATTTTGGAACTTCGGTGCTTATATCACCAGAGCATAGTCATGTCCTAGCCAATGATATACAAGGCACATTGGGTTACATCGATCCAGAATATTTAACCACCGGTATGCTGACAATTAAGAGTGATGTATACAGTTTTGGAGTTGTCCTCTTAGAGTTGCTAACAAGAAAGAAGCCTACAAGTTATATCAATAAGTCGGGAGAGTCAATCAACATCATCCATTATTTCATCTCTTCCATGAAGGATAACACACTCTCCAATGTCATAAACTTTGAGGCTGCTAGTGAAGATGAAATGGAGAGAGTAGGAATAGTTGCTGAGGTTGCAATGAAGTGCTTGGACCGAAGTGGTGCGAGGAGGCCAGCGATGAAGGAAGTGGCTGAGCAACTCATCAGGATTAATCGTGAGCTCTAAAGCTCAACAATAGAAGAAAACAATGAAGAGACCAAAAACGAAGTGGATGAAGAAAGCCTCTACTCCCAAGTGACTTCAAGTACTTCTAGGATGAGCCAACATGGGACGTCAGGCTCTCTATTTTATTCAGCAAGTTCCAGCATATGATCCTTTGTTATTATAGTGACATGTTATGTTTACCATTTGTTTTGGACTTATAGTCGTGCAAGCATTTGTGCAAGTTTAAGTGACACAATCTAATATTATATATGGGGCTGTGTACTAAGGTAGACTTTGAGAAGGCTAACATATGGCCATTTTGACATTTTTAAAATCTCTCTTTCCCTTTATCTTTTCTTCATTGTCTTTTTTTTTTTCCTTACATAGATGATAATAATAGGTCAGAAAATAGTTGTTTTTTTGGTCTATCAGAAAAATAATTTACTCACTCATTTTTATCTTTGTTTTTTCTTATTATAATCCTAGTACACTTTTTTTGACAAGTAAAAATCTCCATTCACTTTCAGTCTTCACTTTTCCCTAATTACATTGCAATTAATCTTAATATAATTTTCATTTCCGTGAAAAGATAAAAAAAAAAATTTGCTGGCCAAAAGGATTATAATAGGCCAGAAAAAAAAAAATATCTACTTTCACTGTTTGTTCCTTTTTTGTAATTGGATCTTTATTTGATATGATGGAAAAACAAAAATAAAATCTCGATTTGCTTTACTTTCTCTTTATTTATAGTTCATTTAATCAGTTTAGATGTTGAATTGGAGTGAAAGTGGGAAAGACAAACTGATTCAAAACTCAAAAATTACCAAGTCTTCCAACCTTGATATGATTAATTATAAATATGATAAAGGGATGAAAAACACTATGTTAGTCAATACATCAAGAACAAAAAGTTCTTATCCAAACCTATATGAAAGAATCTCGGAGTGACCCGAGTAGGTCTTTAAACTGCTCCCCCAAGCCCGTGTGGGGTAAACCACCGGGTATGGAGTTCTATCCTAGGGGACTCCCAAAAACCCCAAGGAACAAGCCAGGCCGCTAGCAATGAAGGGACCCTCCCTGGGGTAGGGAGGGTCAGCCGAGCCAAGACCTAACCCAAGTTGAGGACCCGAGTAGGTCCTTAAACCGCTCCCCCAAGCCCGTGCGAGGTAAACCACCGAGTATGAAGTTCTATCCTAGGGGACTCCCAAAAAACCCCAAGGAACAAGCCAGCCGCTGGTAATGAAGGGACCCTCCCTGGGGTAGGGAGGGTCACCGAGCCGGGACCCGACCCAAGCTAAAAGGCTCCCCCTCAAGCCCATGCGAGGGAACCCGTGGGAAACCCCGAGGGTGAAACACCGGAAGTCGGTCGAGTCAACCGGGGACCTTAAACCCGGTAATGATAACCCGCAAGGGATCTTAATGGGGTTCTTACCCACCCCACCCCCGCCCGACCAAGCTCTACTTCGTGTCAAGGAATTTACTTGATGATAATTTTATTTCTGAACAAACTCGTTTTATTTTTAGGATGAAGAACGTAAGTTGTTTTGTAAGTTTGGTACTAATAAACCATGATTGCAAACCCTAGCTAGCAAGGAATATTCAACCTATATTAAAGGCGATAGAATTTTTTTGGCTCTAAAAGGTGACAGAAATAACCAGTGCTTTTTGATACTTTCTACCAAAACTTTAAAAATTAATGGCTTAGACTAAATTAATATTTTAGTTATTAACGGGGTCCTTATTAATATCTCAAATGACGTGCAAAGAGGTAGTCTCAAACTATACTTTTAATTGATTTGCAGGTGTTAAAAGAAAAAAATCTCTTATCAAAAGATTGATAACACAAGTATTTCTTGTAGTTTATCTTCAAGTAATACATCTTTGCTCTATTTCTAAGGCTTCCTTACAAACCAAGTCACCATGATGCCTCGTATTATATTGAAACTAAAGTTAGAATAATGCCCTTGATAGATAATAGAAACACCTTCCACATGTGGCAAACTCTTGACATTTTACTCATGCCTAGGATTAAAAAATACTCAGCTTTTCATATTGTTTAAGGTTTTGATGGCCACATCTAATATCATTTGTGGTGCTACGATAGCAATTAATCTGCAAGTTAGTGCCGGCAGCACTTTCATTAATTTTTTTTTTTAAAATAGATCGATACAAATAAAAACTATAAATAAAAACCCCAATAAAAAAAAAAAAAAAACCACGGACTTCATTGGACGTTGCATAAAATTTCTGATCCGATAGCTACACTATCATGCCAAAGATTAATCCGAGGAGAAAACACGTGCTGAAGACCTAGCAGCTACATTCATCTGTTGGCACAAAAAAGAATTTCTATGTAAGTCGAGCATATTTTATGATGATAATTACCAATATCATATTTGTTCCCAATTATTAATTTTTACAGCATATTGAGTGCTTTTATTTTTATTTGCCTATACCCAACACAAAATTCGGAGTCAACTGCTTTTTATATTGCTTGGAACTACAATTACAAATGTACTCGGGATGCTAATATTATTTAAACAAATACTGCAATGTATATTAATAGAAATATTTGAGATTATTGCAATTTTTTTTTATTTATGATTTTAATACATCTTTACATGACAATAAATATGGTTATGAGTACATGTCGAGTCTAAACGAAAAATATCTTGATATTTTCTAATATTCATAGAAGAGGGCTACTACCTGAATGTCGTGATATTTGTAATTCAAGATGTACAAAGTGATTTCTTTTAGAAAATAATAGTTTTCAGAATGAGATGATTATTCTCTATAGAGGTAATTATTCATTCAACATTTTCAATTTTAGAAGATTAAAAAAAACTTAAAACCTATTCAAGCAGTACAATTAATTTAACGGACGATGTTATGTGATAAGAGCTCATTGAAACATAAAACTGAGAGACGTATCCACAGTATTGCGAAAATCATCATTATATTTTTCCAGTGCCGTTGTTGTCATGCTTGATCATCTGGCTGCGATACAGACCTTCACCATTGGGAATTCTCCCAAGTGACGTCCGCAATTCGCGTGATCGACATTCCATCATTGAGAAAGGTCATTCTACGGATGGATCACAATGAACCCCACAACGTCTCTTCTGTATTTTTTTTTTTTTTTTTTTTTTCTGTGGCATGTTGTCTTGTTCTCCGAAAGACTTCGAGACTTGAAGTAATCATGCACCGTGAGAGCGTTGTGAGTCTCATGTCATCGTCACCAAGTCTCTCCTGTCAGTCGCTAGGCGTTGGGTCTAATGGTTTTAGTGTGGATCCAAGCCACACTTGTATAAACCGGGTGCACAAGGTCTCGATGAATTCAATTGTTAGATAAGGTAAGTCTTATATAGAGTCCACATAAATCAACGTTGGTGATCAACTAGGCTCACTCCCATGCAAAGCACGTTCTTAATTTTTTTTTTCTTGGGTCCAGGGTTGGGCCAACCGTGTCCGAAGCCAGCACAAAAAGGTAAAGGTCTCCCCATAGATTAATCCCAGTTTCTATACTTAATTTTTGTCGTATGACAGGTGTTACTTTACTTTGGTCAAAAGAGAGGGGTGTGATGGACTTCGCATCTAATACAAGAAAAGATTGTTTGAAATGCCTCCAGAAAATTGCCCAAAAATTTCTAAATTTATTGCACTTTTACCAATTCAGTCCTAAACTTTTCAATTTTGCCAATTGAGGGTACATTTGGGAAGACTTTTGGGAAAAGTTCTTGAGAAAATGTAAAGGCCTTTAAATTAAAAGAGTTTTTCAAAATGCAAAGTGTGCTTGGCAAATCTATTTGTGAAAGTCCATTGTGAAGTATCTTTGTATAAAATAGTGTTTGGGTAAATTGAATTTGCAAAAGACTTTTGTTTAAAAAAAAAAGGAAAAAAAAAGGAGAGTTGGCCGGCCAAAGGCTTCGCCTGCCACGCCGATGAAGAGCTAATAGTTGCCCGAAGGGTAGGTGATCCGGCAAGGGGAGGTGGCGCAGCGAAGGGTAGCGTCGGCTAGGGTCACCATGTGGATGACATGGTGCGGCCGGCCAACCGGATTGCCGTCGCGGCGCGGTGGGTTGCCGTTGTACGACCCACCACACCGTAGAGGTCGCCAATGACCTAGGCGACCTCCGCGACCTAGATTTGGTCGTGACAAGGTCACAAAGGTCGCGCACCATGACCCAGGCAACCTCTGTGACCCAAATTTGGGTCGCGGCGAGGTTGTGGGTCGCCCGGGTCACCGTGACCTCCCGCGACCTCTGCGACCTAGATCTCGGTCGAAGCGAGGTCATGGGTCGTCGAAGGTTTTTGCGGCAGACCTTGCCACGACCTAGGTGACCTCCCGACCCAAACTGGTCGCGGCGATGTTGTGGGTGGCCTAGGTTGCCGTTGTCACGCCCCAATCCTTGGTCACGTGCTCATTCTTCACTTAGTTGATTTTAAAAGCGATATCCCAAGATGTATCGCCAATTCTTTCATTTTTATAAGCACATGTGAAAACAATTATAAATCCTCAGACAATAAAACAATGGGATAGAAAAGCAATGCCATATTTTTCATATTGAAATTTACAATCATACTTTTATACAAACACACCTCATAGTATATATTACAATACCATTCATAAAGGTCTAGTCTAACACTTATTCACACATCAGTTCATAACCCAAGGTTCACAAAACAAGGTGGGGTCTCAGTCCTCATCTAGGTCATACTCAGGATCATCATCTCGATCCTCCTCAAACTCCTCTTCACTCAGTTCATTTTATTCAAGATCTTCGTCATCAGGCTCCTCCTCTGGCTCTTCCCACTCTTGATCCTCCTCCAGTCCTTCCTCTTTCTACTCCACGATCTCACCCTCCTCTTCGCTCTAGTTGGCATCCTCAATTGTGTACATTGGAGAAGTTGGCTCACTCCCAAGTGTGGGATCCCTAGCATCATCTACCGCTCCATCCTTGGGATCAGCAGTCCCCTCACCGAAGGCTTCCTCTAAAACATATTGTGGCACGTCCTCTTCCGGTATGGGACCCTCTCTGCGCCCATCAAAGTAGTAACGGTACCACGATCTTAAATATTTTTTGACTTAAAATTTCTTTTCATTTATTAATAATTTTTTTTTCTTCTCCTTCCTCTAGCCGATCACCAACCTTGGGGAGCCTCGCCGACCATTAACAAGATCCCCGAGTCTCATCATAGCTAGGCGAGGCCTTGCCCCCGCTACCTCACCCAACCATCGCAAGGTCGGCATTGCCCACCTAGGTGAGGCCAATCTCACGGTGGTTAGGTGAGGTGGAGCCTCGCTAGGCCATCGTGAGGCTTGTCGGCCACTTAATGAGGCTCGAGGGAGCCTCACCTAGCCACAACGAAGCTCGAGAGGGGGTTGGGCGTGGTTCGACCAATCGGCAACCATTGTTTGGAGTTATTCGAAAATGAAAAGCAACTTTATTTTTATTTCAAATCTATTTCCAAAAAAAAAAAAAATTATCAAATGTGTTTTTCTTCTATTTCTGTTCATTAGAGAAACAGATGTTCCCAAAGCATTTCCAAACAACACCTTGGTCAGCCACGATGCTCCTAAATTCCAATGGCTTCTTGAGGAGGCTTCTTTAGCAACCGCAGTCACCGGATACAAAAGATTCTGTCCACCCATAGTTACATCTACAAGTTCAGCTGAAAGTGTATCAACACCTCGGACAATTCGTTAAAGCATTAGTCGATCCGCACACAAATTACTCCGTGAACACATTAGTCAGTCCACGCATAAGTAAATCATATGCTCCATTTCCTTGCAAATGGCTAAACATATATGTAGGTTGATCACTTGATCAGAGAATCATACAAGCACCAGGGGTGAGCGTGGCTCCCGGTAGAACCGGGAACTGGGGAACCGGAACCGGAGGTTCGGTTCGGTTCCTGGTTTAACCATTCCGGTTCCCGGTTCCCTTTTCTGGGAACCGGAACCGGAACCAGAACCGGCACTAGGAACCGGAACCGGTTCAATTAGGGCTCAAAAAACCCCCCAAATCAAATATTCTCTCGCTTCTTCCACAGAATCCACACACACGACACTTTTAGTTTTCACTGAGTTCTCTCTTCGCCCGTCCGTTCTCCATCTCTGCTCGACGCCACCGCCGGTCGCCCTCGAGTCTCGACGCCATCGCCGGTCTCCCTCGACGCCACTGCCGCTGATCTCTGCTCGAGGATCGAGGACTCGAGGCCGTCTTCGCTCGCCCTTGACAGCACCGCGGCTGACCTCTTCGCACGTCCGTTCTCCATCTCTGCTCGACGCCACCGCCGGTCACCCTCGAGTCTCAACGCCACTGCCGGTCTCCCTCGAAGCCACTGTCGCTGATCTCTGCTCGAGGGTCGAGGACTCGAGGCCACCTTCGCTCGCCCTCGACAGCACCACGGCTGACCTCTTCGCCCGTCCGTTCTCCATCTCTGCTCGACGCCACCGCCGGTCGCCCTCGAGTCTCGACGCCATCGCCGGTCTCCCTCGACGCCACTGCCGTTGATCTCTGCTCGAGGGTTGAGGCCACCTTCGCTCGCCCTCGACAGCACCGCGGCTGACCTTTGGCTCGCCGTTTGCCCTCGATGGCACCATCGCTCGCCCTCGACACCACCGTTCGCTGATCCCTACTCGAGGCCACCTCCTCTCGCCCTCGACGGCACAGCCGCTAACCTCTGGCTTACCGCTTGCCCTCGACGCCATTGCTTTGAGCCTTGAGGTATTTAAGAAAAGAGAAGACCAAAAGGGAGGAAGAAAAGAGGTCATCAACGGAAGCATAAAGTGAGTTTCTTTTCTGCGTTTTGTTTTGGTCGACTTTTGGTTCATAATTTTGCCAGACTACTGAGTTAATTGTGTGGCAGACGTGTCCGGTTTAGTCATTAGCTGTCTTCGGAGGAAAGCACCGTTTCTCGGCTTGGCTTGTTTTCTTATTGGGCCATCAGGAACTTAATCTCAGTCAAAGTAAAACGTGGGTACTTTCTTGATTGCTTCCTGGACTCATCTCCGCGTTTTTGTCTTGAACTGCTCGTCTCTCCTTCCAGTATGTTGCTTATGGTAGGGGACTTCATACTTTGTTTGGCTGCTTTTGTCCCGTTTCTTTCTTCTACCCGTTGGCTTGTTCGACCTTGTTCTGTTTTATTTGCTTGCTTATAGCTATATATGTCTAATATTATTCGTGTATCATATAAAAAGCTATGCCGGATGATCATTCTGTTAATGAAAAAAGATGTTAGATGTAACTTGTAATTATGGTTCACCGAGTGGTTTGTCCCAGATCTCCCATGATCATTCGGAAAGTCATACGTATGCTTAGAATATTGTCTGCCTTGTGTTGCTCGTCAAAATTCTCAGCAAATGATCAAGACGAAAGTTCGTTTGATTATGCTTCAAACTGCATAATTTGTGGGCTGTGATTTCTTCGGTCTACAAGAAGTTAATTAGCTAGAGGAAGTGAGAGTCCCTTCCTTCTTTATGAATAAAAAGCATCAGAACAGTTGAAATTGGAATCTCAGGCCACTGAAATTGGCATTGCTTCGATCAATGTCTTTGATCTTTTGTAGCTGGCATGTCTAAAAAATCGAAGCTTCTAGCATGCTTCGTTCAAGTCTTAGAGCCACTAACAGGCAAAAGCACTTCTTGGAATGTATATAAGATGAAACCATCCTATGCTTGCATTCATAAAACCTGTATCTTATCCTGGACAGATGCACTGACTCTTTTACTATGTTTCTTCATCTGGTAGAAAAATCTATTCGAATTTGCAGATAACTTTCTCATGTTGGCTATGTCAAAATATTATTTATAGTTTGGCAATTGTGCTTGCATTTTGAGTTCCAGGCTGAAGTATTTGCATTTCACTTAGTCTTTAAGATACACTTTGTCTGATGGATCTTCACCGTAATACTCCTTGTTTGAACATCTGAACCACATGGATAAGAAAGGAGAAACTGGAAAACTTTAGTTGCGTTTTCTAATAGCTAAAGGTCCAGTTCTCTTGTGCTGATCTTTCCATTGTTCTCGCAGCTTCTCCCTTTAAATCATGACCACTTTCTTTCTATTAGTCTCTTAGTTGGCATTTGATTGATATCTGACATTCTTTTAGCAGCAAGTCGAAGGATTAAATTTCTTCCGCTCAAGACTAGCTTTTGGGAAACCATAAGATCAAGGTAAATGACAAATCATTAATGCCTTGATTATGCTGTCAAGCATATGATGCACATGCACCCGAATTGCAAATATCATATATTACAGGTTCAATATATGTGTGCGAACTAGGGACCAATATTTTTTCGACAAGTGTATTGGAAGATCTTGGCCAATGGTCCTTTTAGGCTTAATGAAGCGACCAATAAATTTAATGTTTGTTTTCCATGCAATCCTCCTCAATAATTAGGGAGGAAATCTCTTTTCTAAATGTAAAGAGATGATGTTGTGAACGGATTCATTACAATTTACATGGAATTAGGATTATCTTAATTCTCTTCTAACATCCTCACTGTTTTGATTTCGATGGGCATCTCTTTTTTTTATTGTATAGCCAATTTACTACATTGATTTAGTGCTGCATTATTCTGACCAAGTCCATGCGCTTCAGGTTGGAAAAACAGTTGCACTGTGCTAGTAATTTCTTCGTCTGTGTTGCTATTTATGGCCTTGCTTCTATTCTGTAATCTTTCACCTTTTTAATGATTATCCTCTCACCTTGCAGCTGCCATTGAGAAGGATCTGTGGGCAACTGGAACTGTTAATGAAGAGTATCTAAAGGCTCTGAATGCATTCTTTGGCAATTTTCCACGTTTACAAGCCACCGAGCCTGCAACACTTAGTATTCCTCATCTGGTCACCTCCCTAAAGACGGTTCTAAGGCAACTCAAGAAGCTGCTCTAGCCTCTAGATGCACTTTTCCTGCTGCGGCAAGCCTGGTCAGCATGCCCAGCTAAGGTTTCAAATGAACTCGAAGCAGCTCATCCAAGAACGGCAAAGTTCTCGCTCATAGTGGCAGTGATCTCCTCATTCACGGTTGGTCTGTTCTTGTTGGCGATCTTGCTTGCCACTCAGGACATATATCCATCCGTATTCTCCAGAGATTTGTAAGGACGGCGAAAATTAGTCATTTAGCACCATCTGAAATGTAAATATGTTCATCGAAGAACAACTTGTGAAAATGTCAATCGACTTACTCAATGACAATATTAGGTTGAAAGTCAGCAACTTTAGAGTGTTATTGATTTGTGGATTGAAGTACTATCTTTCTTCTTTTGTCAACAGGAGGACTTACAAGCCTGGTGGTTGTGGTAAAGGTTGTGGTTCCAACAGTACAGGTCCTCCATGCACTGGGTAGGTGCCCTGCACCATATACTATTGAAAGTGCCTTGTATCTGTTGGCTGTACTTTATATTGTCGGATGGATTGTCTGTTTTTTCAAGCTAAGCTTGTCGGTCATTTTTTTTTTTTTTTGAGATACTATATTCTCTTTTTCCTTCTGTTGATCTTCTAGTATGGTCTTCTGTAGAAACTAAGTGGATTTAATCTGTTACAGGTATATAGAGATGATGGCTCCAGTTTCCTCCAGAGTTGCCTGGCGCTGTGTATGGTATATGATTCAGGTGTGCCATTTTATTGCGTCTGGTGTTTGTCTTTTTCTAGGACATCAAAGTGTCTGCTTGTATATTGGGGCCATGTCAATCAGAAGAGATCTAGGTTAGATAGGTAGGCATTGAGTTGTGGAAGATGATATCTTTATCGTATGAGTTTGAATTTGACTTTGAATTGGATGCTGTCTACTATGGACCAGAATAATAAAGTAAGAAACTATCTCATTGATAATCTGTGTGTGTCTAAGAGGATGATAATGCTGTTTGTGTATACTCTTCGATGAATGACAAGTTTGTTTATTATTATTGCATTCATTTCCATTTTTTTAAACTAAAAATGAAAAAAAAAAAAAGAAAAGAAAAAAAGAACTTATTGGAACCTGTTGGAAAGTGGAACCGACCGGGAACCTGTGACAAGGTAGGCAGGTTCCTGGTTTTGACGGGTAGGTTAGGGTCCAAAAATGAGGAACCCTGTGCAGGGTAAGTTCCAAGTTCCAAGCGGAACCTGTAAGGAACCGGGAACCGCTCACCCCTAAGCACCACCACCCTTTTCCTCAGGGACACTGTATTTTCATGTGAAATGCATATTATAAGTGCATTATACAATGGTGTATCAGCAGAGTGATGGGGAAACAAGTTAATCGACAGTTGGAGTTGAACCAAGAATGCAAAGAAACAGAGAATGGCACTCATGAAGAAATAGGTTCAATTCCAGTCCCGGGCTTCAAGCTGCCTTCACCACCCATTTCATTTTATTAAAGGGGCCATGATATTGCCTAACCGTTTCCTTTAGGCCAAGCCCACCTGTCTCTCCCACCTAAGGTCTTCCGAAAATTCTGAGAGCGCAGCCCTTGGGTCACCATCGGAGATAGACAAGTAGTACTGAGCAGTCCCATCATCAACCTGCGTGCTCCTCCTAAGCGAGTCGAGTATTCTCTTCTTCCCCTGTTCAGAGGTGGTCCTCTTCAACAAAGAACTTATCTCTATGTCTCGCACGCCTTCTGGATAGAGCACGGCGACTTCCCTCTTTGCATGGTTATCTCGCTCTATGTAGCATGTGGAATCGATAAGAATGTCAGGGTTGCTTATGGGGATTAACAATCTCTCCCTCGAATATATACCATGGTCACTCATCATGTTGTTTAGGCGCTTTATGTCCATGACCTGAGAGTACCAAAAAATATTCTTTTAAGCATGTAATATTCGGTGTAGACAGGGACAAAAAGGACATGTATGAAAAAAAAAAAAAAAAACTTTTAAGCAGGGAAGGAAAAAAATTCAGGGAAGCCGTTCTAAAAGTAAGTCTCTACCAATAGGTATCAAAACATTGAACTCAGAGAGATCTGAGTTGACAATCATGGACCACATGATACATCATTATTGACTCTTCAGGGATCATTATGACCAAAAAATGGAAAAGTTCCATAAAAAGACAAGTTCATTTCCTAATTGCACAAACAATTTTATGTTCTGCTCTCAAAATTTGAGGGTCACGTTCAACCATTTCGATAAATCAATACCACCATTGCAGAATCATCTACTATTTCTATGTCGGTGTTATTAAGTCAGAGGAACTATCATGACCATCACAAAAGTGCATCACCCATCATTTCATACTGATGACTTGCAAAATCCAAGCATCATTTAGCCTAATGTGTTCTGGTAACTAAGAGATTGGATTATCTATTAAAGATGCTCAATATCTGCTTGCCAATCAATCATATCTTTTTGCTATTAGTAGCCAGAGATGCTTCTTGCTTGGCAAACTTAACAAAACTCAGTCACATCAAAAGATTTCAGAACGTTTCACTTGAAGAGGATCCTATGCTTGCTAAGACAAAACATTTGTGTTCAAGCCCTAACCTTCCTCCATACCTCCATAAGAAACAACGACAATGACTTCTGAGTGTAACCATTTCCTTTTCCTTTTCTTTAGGATTTGCCAAAAGATGAAGTTACTCCAAAATTACAAAATTCGTATATCAATTAGTCTGGCTTTCTCCAATGGGAATAAATCTATAAGATTTGCAGAAGGAGATTCCATTGAGCATCTATCCTACCACCTATTTGGTACAATATAGAACAACAGCGTAAAATGGTCCATATAACTAACCCTACTCAATGGGATGAATCAGTCATTTACATTGACGTCATTCAACTGCCAGCCTGCACAAAGAAGCTATGAACATCATCAAATGACATATGGAACATCTAGCATCTTGTCAACCTTTTTCTTCTCCTAGTAAACTCCACAAGCTAACCTTTATCAAAGAGGCCAGAACCTATCAAATGGAGGTATAAGAGAGCCATACTCAAAATTCTACAAAACTATATATCCTTAGACAATCTTGCACCAATCAAGAGAGCTATCCAACTTTGGCTGTTATGGTGGTGGAGGTACGCCAGAATGCTTCTTCAAGGAAGAAAGCCTCTGCAAAGACCTGACAATGTTGCTAGCTATAAAACATTCCTCAACCCACAAGTCCTTGACCATTCAATGATCTTAGTCACCAAATATTTGGTTCACTCACCAAACTCACCATTTTACTCCCCCTTTCGTTGGGATTTGCCATTTTAGCAATCAAACTCAGGATCACAAAGTACTTCACATATTATGAAAAGCACCTAACCCATCCCCACCCATCCCCACCCATCCTCTCAGCGTCAAGGAAGTAACCAAATAGACATTCCATGCTGGAGGAGGAAAACAAATGGATTCCAAGCCATCAGCAGAGCCAATCCACCAGAAATTCCATGAAAATTCACAATCAAGCTCCCAGCTTCCATCCACTTCATCATCACTCAAACGGACCCACCCACGTCTAACCCTGGCTACACATGACCACATGCAGAACAAACGTACATGACTTCCGAAACATCAGAAGGATACTACCAAGAAACCTTCTTCGTAAAGTTTCAAAAGCCGTAGCCGTACAAACCAGTTTAGCTAACTTTTAAATGAAATAGCAGTCCATTTGTTCTTCAGAATCTGCCGAAAGTGAATCTCAATCGAAAATGCAGCGCCAAAGCATGTCATTTGCAAACGTTTAAAGTATACTGCGTGCGAAAATCATTTCGCCGCCTACATAATTCACAGTTTTGCTCACAATCAATACAGCAAAAGGGACAGAAACTTCATTACCTGAACGGAGTACTTCACGGCGAGGCTCGCGACGCTATCGCCGCGCTTAATCCGATGCGAGATCGCGAACTTCCCCACGCCGTTATCTCTCCAGAAGCTGCCCGAGCTCGGGACGCCGACCACCTCCTTTAACCTCCAGGGGGCCGCGAAGGCGCGGGTGACCATGTCGCGATCGGAGGCGACGGAGCTCCAGATGCGGCAGACGCAGCTCGCGCGGGCCAAGTCCGGGATGGGGAGCTTCTCGAAGATTAGCCGGAGGGTGTCGCGGCAGGCGAGGGCGGAGAAGTGGGAGTTCATCGGCGAGATGGTGGAATCGTCGGCAGCGGAGGCGGGGATGGAGGAGGCGGTCCGGGGGGGGAGGACGGCAGCGAGAGAGATCGGGAGAGTGGATGGGAATGTCTGTGGAGTCGGTTTTGATGGTTTTGGATTTTTGGTTTTGAATGGTGGATAGTAGGTGCCTGGAATATGGGTGAATTGCGCTTTTGACCCCTCGTGTTATGGAATTTATTACAAATTTCCCTGAATTATCGATTTTTGCGATGTCCCCCTAAAATTTGATATCGGTTTCGATGTCGGAGAGGAGTGACTTCCATCATTTTTCAGTTTGAGCACTGACCGTGTGCTTGTCACGTGACTAAGTTGGTCTTTGAGGAGGGTAAATTTGTCGAATAATAACTTGTAAATTACAATTTAACCCCCAAACTTTGACATGTACGAGAATTTACCCTATCTCTCCCTTATATTTCTCTTCCACTTTTTATCGGCAATAGAAATTATAAAATCATTTCCTTTGATTTATAAACATATTGCTCACGCAAAAACTTCATGAAAGGAAGTGGTTATATTGATTTGGTACTTTTTTTTTATAATATAACTAGACACATCATCACACCACATGAACATATGATGTTTGTATCATGATTATGTTCCTATAGATCAATGTTAGTGCTAAACTATCGTGTCCTTTATTTAACAATTAGAATGATTGACTTACCGAGCCCTAATAATCTAGAAATGTAATCACTTTAATTTGTGCTAATAAACAAGTTTTGCAGGTTTTATTGTCTTGCAATGTTAGGACTTTTGTTTGCATTTCTTAATTTGCTTTTATGTCTAACCCTATATTGCAAGCCCTAAGATGTCATTTATAGAAATGATGCACAAATCTTTTGGTTGATTACATATACTCTTGAAAGTTTGGACGGAGTTTGGAGGCTATAATCAAAATCAAATGCAAAATTTATCATTGACTAACTATTTTTAAAAGTATGGGTTAAATTTGTAAAATTATTAAAAGTATAGGGCCCTTGTGAAATTTGGCCGGAGCCAACACTTGTGAGGCTTTGCAACCAATTTCAAGACTTGAACATTGTGAAAATTGAAAAGTCATGGGACATTTGCAACAAGTGCCAAAATCAGAGAACGGGGTGTAATTCATAACTCAAATTCTGATGCCGAGAAACACTTTTTTCTTTGCAATTTTTTTTTATCAGGATTTTTTAGTTTTTAGTTTTTTTCTATACATAATGAGAAAAAAAACACACGTGAAATAGTTTCGATGATGATGACCATATTGTAATCACTTGTGAATCACCGTTTTTCTATACAAAAAGGCAAAAAGATTTTAACAGTTTTGATTTTGATTTTAAAAAGATTCACTATGACAACTAACAAAATATAATGTTGACTTATGATTGATAATGATGATTCATGTTTGCTTAAAGTATTGTAAAACTGTCAAGCTTTCTTTTTGAGTTTAAGTGTAACGTAACTTTATGGAAGGAAATCGTATTACTGGCTGGCTTGTTAATCTTGGGATCAATAAATGTTTAGATGCTAGGTTCTTTCACTGCCTTCCAGAAAGTAACTTCATGTTTAATTAATTAAAAAACATGGATAGTAGGCTCTCGACATTAATTTATGCATTTGGCTTTACCCTTTTTTCATTAAAAAATAAATAAATAAAATTTAATTAGCATGGGTGCAATGAAAGTTATTACCATTTAAGGAAAATCGACACTACTACCAAGCTTCTTTATTTGGTGTCTTCCGCAGAAACCAAATTTTCTTCTGTGTTGGCAAAAACTAAACTATTCTTTAACAATAAAGATCTTATCGATCCAGTATAGTAGAGGTTGATTGAATTAAACGGATTGAAATCTAATAGAAACCAATTAAAACTTTTACTCTATATAGATTAGCGTGAAAATAGGTTGCGGATCCTACACTTAGATCTCCATCTATTGTTAGATCAAATTTCAGCTAGAATGGAATGAACAACATATGAGCATTAGTGTGGTTTCACGTGCAATGATTTCCATGAAAGAAAAGGCAAAATCTGTAAATGTATTTCTTATAGATAATTTACTTTGAAATTAGATCCCAAAACTGGTGAGACTTTTGAAAAATTACTGTCTTAGGCCGCAGATGAGTAAAATACTTGCTCATTTACATTGGGCTGCGTAGAGAGAGATTTGGGAGAATGACAAAAGATAGATTGTGTAGCCTTTAATAGAACTTTATGAATATCAATGGACTAATTGAGTGATTAAACATTTAATTTGGATGCATCAGATTTCATATTCAAATGGTAACCTTGGAGGCCATACCTGCAATCTAATACACATAGAAGTGGTGATTTGTATTCATATGTGGGATCAATTGAGCCAAAAGGTTTGGATATCATGTGTTATAAAAAAAATCATAAGAAAATTTTAGACCACTGTCCAACTGTCTTTAATTCTTAATTGATATGGTATGGTAAGCGCTTATTTAAGAAGAATTCCATGGCAGACAACTCCTACATTTTGCGCTTTAGATCTGGGTCGTGCAAGCAAGAACTCATGCAAACTAACTCGCCTTGAGTTGGCGATGGTTTACTTTATACCACGTCAACGACATGGAATCTGCATATCAAATGTCCATGAGTCGACTGATTTTCATGAGTAAGAACGCAGATGACTGAGAAAGGGCAGAATCCAGAGCAATGCAAGCATCGGAATGTGTCGCACGAAGAAGAGAAACAGGGCCAGCGGTGACTGCACAGAAACTAAAATAGCCACCCAAGCATCCGCGTCCTCATTCAAGAGATTTTTCTGGACATTGCTTATTTTTTCATTGGAACGGACACGGAAGTTTCTAGTGATATTTCTTTTTAACTTATAGGGGAACGAAAAAGATTCCGGCCATTTGTCTTGACAAAGGCTCAGAAGAAAGAAATGACAAAGAGGACCGGACATACACAAATGAACAATTTGATAAGTTATTGAGTTAAGGTTCCTCCAAATGAGGGATGCGAATTTTAGCAGAGATTTTGAGAAGCTATTTCTTGAATTAAGATGGCTTCAGTGGACAGGATGTCCTTCATCTTCCGAGGCGACCAACTTGCATATGGAGAAACTAGTCATGCTGGGATTGACACAAAGCGCAATTACGGAACACTAGAATGGATGAAGCTCAATCAGGGTAAGGCGGAATGACACATTTAGCATCGTGTTTTTAATACTGATCACTCCTCGATAACTAGCTCCCATGATACTTTTCATTCTTATGGACGGCAAAGCGGCTCAAAGTTCCAGTCCTTACTAGGTGTGGTCATTTACCAATGTACTCGGCTATCCAAAATTTAGAAATTCTCATCCTTAAAGAATCCAAAATTTAGCAAATTCACCCTTTTATTAATGAATTAGACATTGGAAGGAACTTGTTTTGGATTCCTGCTATTGGTTCTTTGAGGAAGCTAGAGAAGCTTAGTGCCAAGCGTTGTTCTGCTCTGGTTTGACTTGTGGACTCAATAAGCCATCTAATGAATCTTTTGACTCTCGATTTATGCAATTGTCGGGGAATGGCCGAACTTCCAGGCAACATTGGGTACCTTAAGAAGCTGCAGAGCTTGCTACTTGGCAGTTGGCACTACTTCCACACTTCGTTGCCCATCGACACAAATCCCAAACTCCATTGGGAAGATGGAATCCCTGACTAAACTCGACCTATCCAGCACAAGCATAACGTAACACTACCATCTTCCATAGGAGATTTGCATAACTTGGAAATCTTGAAGATTTCTCCTACCAGGATCAAAAAGTTGCAAGGTGCAATTGGAAGGTTACTCCCGCAATTGGAAGGTTGGGGAAAATCGTGAAGCTTCCAAAGAACCAAAAGCACTCGGAAGTCACATCTTGACTTAGGGGGCTGCCAAAAGCTTCAATCACTGCCTGAGCTTCCTTTTGGGTTAGACTTTCTACAAGTCACTAAGAGTTTTCTTTTTATCTAATCCATCTAAGAGAACTCACTGTTTATGATTGCATATCGTTGGAAAATCTCCCGGAGCTTCCTCCAAGACTATTGAAGCTTCATGTCACAAGACATGGCAAGTTGAAATGCTTGCCAAGATTTGAGCTCCATGAATGCCCAAAATGATGCAAAGCTAATGCCGACAAGTATCAATATCTCCGACAACGTTGGCCATAGCAGGTCGCATGAAGTTGACTAAGTTGGATGGCCTTAGACAATGTGCAGAGTCCTTGAGATGTGTGCCAATGAGTGAGAACTATGGATCAAGCGCTCCATCAGATATGGAAGACAATCTAGTTGATGTTCAAGGTCTTGACATGTTGAAGCACTTGGAAGAATTGGATGTAGATTTTTGCCATTTTATTGGAAGACTGGACCTTCTAAAACCAAATCATATGAACGATTGACTGCTAGATATTGCAAAAATCTAGTTGAAATTTGAGGCCTTTATAGTTTAGAGTTCTTGGAAGCACCGAATATCACTGACTGCACGTCCATTGAAAGATTGAACCTTGCAAAATCAGAGCTTCTAAAGGAATTAAAGGCCACAAATTGCAAAAGTCTAATTGAGATTCGAGGCCTTGATAGGTTGAAGTTCTTGGAAAAGTTGGAACTCTGGTCATGCAAGTCCCTGGAAAGATTACCAAATCTGTCGTGCTTGGAGACCCTGAAAGAGTTGAACATCAACTGGTGCATCATCTGACCAAAAAAAAAAACTGGTGCATTGAGCTTCGTGATATTGAGTCCAGAGAATTTCTTTTCCTGCCAACACATATACATTGACGAATGTCCATCCTTAAAGATATTGCCAAACCTGTCAAATTTTGAGAATTTAGAGAAACTCTACCATCAGGATACGCTTGATATTTTGGAATAACCGAAATCGAGGATTTGATATCTCTAGACACATCTAGATATCACATGATGCAAGTCAATCAGGACTCTACCAGATTTGTCGACATGTAAAAAGTTACAATTTCCGGTGGTACAAGACTGCGACAATTTTACCGACCTACGGGGACTTGAAAACTTGGGTTTGATTTATTTGGATATTTCTGATGCAACTCACTACAATTGCCTAGAACACACATCGTACAGAACTACGAAGAATGCCCATATGATTATGGCTTACCAATGATTGAATTCCAAAGGTAACGATGTGATAATCATGTATTACAGTAGGGAGACAATTGATACTTCCTAAACTAAGGAAAAAGAGCAAGTAAATTGTCATTCTTCTTTTGATTTGTACTAACTTTTTGACAAGAACATTTTCCTAAACAATCAGCTCTCGATTTTTCATTATGATCCTGAAGCATTGAAATTTTACGCCATGCCCCCCCCTCCTCCTCTCTTTGATGCTCGGATGCTTTAGCAGGTTGTAATTTGTTCCCGTCAATGATGTCTTGTCCTTGATGCTTATCCCGGACATTCCAACTTGGCAAAGTTAATCTCGTCTATACTTTATGTGCTTGTGGTTTTGATGTGAGCATAAGAGTTAAATCAATCAAGAAAACTACTATTCCAATTTCTATGGAAACCCAGCCTAAAAGTTAGCTGCTGCAAGTCCAAACAACTCCAAGAAGTCAGGAACGACCAAGGCACTAGCCACAAAGAACGATGCTCAAAGCTTGTAGAATTAGTAATGCTATCTTCCATTTGCTTGAACTGAGTTGACCACAAAATGCACTGAAAACCTCCAAAAAAAAAAAAAAAAAAAAAAAAAAAAAAGGAAGGGACTGTCTTTGAAGATAGAAGATGACAAACGAAATCGTAAGGATTGCAGCTACCGTTGCTTCCAGAGACTTCTCATGTAAACTCTGGTGCTGCCCCCTCTGTGGTACGATGACTGGTTCATAAAAAGTTTGATATAATGCCAAAGTTTTGTAAACACAGCGAGCTGTCAATATTGCCAATTTTCCGAGTCCACACTATTTATTCGAATGTATAAGCTAGCACAAGTTCATTTTTCTTACTCTCATATCAGCAGCATACCGATGTCAGGTTTTCCAATTCCCCAGGAAATGAAGATTTCTTCTCTTTGCAGGGGTTTATACCAATAAATTATCGATACCCTTTTACATTGTCAAAATGTCACAGTTGGCATCAAAACTGAATTGCATATTAAGCGTATTATCGATAAGAAAATGAACGATAGATTCACTTATGATGTCTCAGCTAGAGATGTCCATCACTTTTCTGACTCAGGTGATTGAGAGGGATGACACTCTTCATTGCTCAAGCTTTTCCTAGGTGTTTATTGTTGCACTGAAATTTAAGTGTGGCTGGATATGATTTTTACTTTGCCAGAGCTGTCACTGTGTATCAGCAACATCTGGAACTCCATAGATTCCTTGCCGGTGGGAAAGTACACCTGTACCATCAGTATGGAGTAGTTTAATAGCACTTCGCAGCATGATCAAGTGCCATTCAATGGCTGTCCACTAATTTGCGTAATTATCGTACCGGTATTTACATGTAACCATGTAAGGTACTTCCGTGCTTTTACTCGTGAAAAGTGAGGGAAAATTAATTGCTTGCTTTAGTATAGTTTGGCAGTTAGGATTGCTGGAGACTCTTGAATTACTCATCTAGTTCTTGATTTGCTGAATCATTATCACAATCTTCTTACTGAAGATTGGACATCCTAGAGATTTGTCACCCGACAATTTCTGCATAAGTGAGATTTTTGCTATTTTAGCAAAAATAACTTCAAACGGCACTAATGCTTGAAGAAATCTTGTTGAAGTTGGAAATGTTAAATTAATTTTTCTCGGACATGATAATTGGCACCGCATGTAGAAATCCACCCGCACTCCATCCAAATCCGGGACTGATAGAAATTCTGTCTCAGCATTGTAAGAAACAGGGGAAGCATAGTAGAATGGTACTATGAAATACTGAATGAGAGAAACATCACGTGCAATTCCAGATAAATGACATTTGACCAGAATGCAGTTCCAAATATCAGTCGAAACCGGCATTTCATACGCGCAAGTTGCCCCTAAAGTCATTGCCTAATCAATCCAAAGGCCATTTGCACTCGCATCCCGCATCCTCTTTCTGTCAAATTACTTAGCATAAGGTGACATCAAGCCTGGATCTGCACTCTGCAGCCTGTTTCTGTTGATATTGTTAGAAATTTGACAGCCCAATTGATTATGGTAGATATTACATCAAAACACATTGAAAATCACTTATCGGGTTATAGTTTTGCCTAATTAGATGAACGATTCTAGTGGACCAATGATTAAAAAAACCTTTGGCTTTACTATTGAAAAAACATCGACATTAACACGTTGTTAGCATGTGATTAAGGTCTTTTGCGAACCTTTTTTCCCTCCAACAGAACGTATTTCGCAATAGTAATCTTCAACATGATATGCATTTTCTTTGTGACGTCATAGTGGGCGTACAGCTTCGTATGGTCTCTTCAAAGTTTTTCCCTGATAATTCAGTAGAAATTGCCATCAGAAGTTGTTTCTGGTGCTGTCTTTTGTCTCCGAACTTCTTCCGTTCGTCTACTACTCTACCTCATTCTCCATTAAGAAAAAAAACAATAAGTAGATACAAGAGAAGTTAGTCTAATATCTAACAAGTTAAAAGTTAGCATACCTAGATTTCTGAAAAATGATTGCTTGTATCTCAATCGCTCCGAAGATATTTTCAAAAAATAAATGATTTGAAAAATACATCTTTTCTCATCTAGGCATAATATAATTATGCCCAAAAACATTATGGGCTTCATATCATCACAGAAGGAACCTTTCAACCATGTAGAGGTCCTCATTGTCCCAAATAGTGGCATGTGATTTGATGCCGGAAATGGAGTACTTGTGCGTGTTTTCGTTGGTAGCCAACACAACATCAAGGCACTGGCTTTAAAAAAAAAAAAAAAAAAAAAACATCAAGGCACTAAATTGCATTAGTAAATTGAGACATCTACATTATCTCAATTTTTCTTATACTAATATCGAAAGGCTTCCTAAATCAATTGTTCAACTACACAACCTAGAGGCTTTAAGGTTGCGTGGTTGTGAAAATCTTACCAAATCACCTAAATATATTAACTGATTGATTTACGATTTCTCAAGATTAGAGAAACTCTAAGCCTAACAGCTATGCCACTATTTATAGGTGACCCCGTGGGTCTTGAGATGTTGCTACCATTGTTTATAGGTAATCTTGTGGGTCTTGAGATGTTATCCAAGTTTGTTGTGGGAACCAAAAATGGGTTGAGATTAAAGGAGTTGAAAATAATACTGAATGCACCTTGTAGGGAAATTATTCATCTCCAAGTTGCATAAGGTTGGAGAGCATGTCAATTTTCCCACGAGGGACAGAATTTGCTAGTGGACCACACAGTGAGTGAAGATTATGAAAATTTCCAGAATTTGTTTGCAATTCTAATGGAATGACTAACTTAAAAAAATAATAATATACATTAAGAATCATATTGGCCAAAAAAAAAAAGGTACAAGAATGACATCGAACAAATTGTAAAAGTACAAGCGGTTTATTATCTCTAAAGTTTTTGCACAAGTTTTGTGAAGAGTCTCCTAAAGATTTTGTTAAAGTGAAATGCATTGCTTTATATTCTTCTCCCACAGAATCAAGGCAATAACACTTTCAAGAAAATGTTCTATATGTCTCAATGTCTTTTCCCGTTTCCACATGCATTATTTTCTCTAACATGGCTCTTAGAGAGTATCGTCATATAAAAATTAATCTCTTCACCCATGAATACATTAACTCTTACACTAATATCGATTCTTCATTGTTGGCCAAAGGCCTAAGTGTAGAGTATAAAAAAAAAAAAAAATTAAATGAATACCTTTTACACTGGGATCATCATTCTTGGCCAAAGGCCAAAAGTGTAAACTAAATGCCTCCCAGCAAAAGACCAATTTTCCACCTGCATTATTCTTGTGCATTTTGCCGTACGTCACATTTGAATAGGTGTACCTCATAGATACTTTCACACTTTTGAATGAAAGGCTGAAATTTATTCTTTAGCGGTTTGACGGTGACTGATCTTCTAGGATTTGTAAAAAATACGGATATTAACTTTCTATGCCTTTTACACAGACATGGGATATATACTAAATTAGATTTGGACCCCCCAAAATGACAAGATCCATAGCAATTTTATGTGAGTCCCATTAAATTTAACAGTCTAAATTCAAATTAAGGCGAGGGTTCGTCGGGTTCGCTAAATACATAGTAGAAAAATGAGTAAGGAATAAGTGACACAGTTTGTCGTACCATATAACTTGTGCTCGAGCTAGGTTGTACCACACCCATACAGGAGGCCCACCAAGAAGGAGCTATATAAAAAGCAAATGGAAAAATCATATCTTTTTTTTTTCATTAACCTGAATTACACGTGAATGTAGTTCAAACTCATTAAAATTTACATTGAATTAAATTTTGTTACTTTAAAACTGTAACAATTAATTCTTTGAACTTTAACTAATCCATACAATTCAACTCATTAAAAATGAGTTAAAAATTATATTTTTGACCACATGAATGCTTTTAGTGGTGAGAAACTTATGTTTTAAGGATAAGGAAAGCAAAAGGTTGTCCATCTTCACCTTGATTCGCACGGCTACGTGATTTCATTACACCAAGAACTAACAAAAGGGAAGGGTTAGTCGATTAAAGAAGTAAATTGCCTCATCAAAGACGGGAAGATTGTGTGTATTCCAAACACATCTTGCTCATCTTTTAAGGCATAGGAGAAGAAGTAATTTCTAGCATGAACACTTTTGCAAAAGTTGCCGAGTAAAGGAAATGATTGCGTGGCTCTTTAAGGAGTAGCACAATGTGAAAACTAATTTTCTGATGTGAATACCTTGACTCCAACGTAAAGTGTCGATTCTTTCATTTAATGGATTTAGGGAAAGCTAAAAGTCGTCGGTCTTCATTTTGATTTGATTGGTAATGTAGTCTAATTGCAAAGAAAAAGTAACGAAATATCCTCAAAAGTCTAAAGTGTGGTAGTCTTGCACAAAGGTGACGATTAGCTTTCTACGCCTTTTGCAGAAACATTATATATATAAAATTAGATTTGTACCGTTGAAAATGATAAGATTTGTGTAAGTTTTATGAGTCTTGCTAAATCTAATGGTCTAAATTTAAATTAAGATGCATTTGATAATATTTATATTTTCAAAATAAATTATGTTTAGATATAATTTTTTTTTTATTTTCAAAAACAAAGAAATCAATTTTTTTCTTTTTCTATTTCAAATTTATATTCTGATCTTTTTTATTTTAAAAAATAAAAATCAATTGTTTTGTCATACAAATTTTTATTTTTATTTTATTTTGATCAACAGAAAAAATAAAAAAAATATGAAACATGGCCTGAATTTTTTTTTTTTTTTGGGTCGAGAAACATGGCCTGAATAATCACTAGAAAAATGAATAGGAAATGAGTCACATGTCACATGGACATTGGTCAAAGGAACAGGCAATGGAGAGAAAAAGCTCACGCGGTTGTCGTACGACATGAGTTGGCCACCACATGTTGGGGTTTGCCACATTGAGCATGAGGGCCCATTAAGAAGGAGCCGTGAAAAAGCAAATGAAAAATCGTTACTATTTTTTTGTTTTTATTATTAACATGAATTACGTTTGAATGTAGTTTGAACTCGTTAAACTTCTATATAGTTAAATTTTTTTTACTTTAAATTCATAGCAACCCATTCTTTACATTTTTGCTAACTCAAGTACAATCTAACTCTCTAAATATGAGTTGAATTGTAGATTGTTTTTCAACCCATTTTAACGCTAGCAAAAGACTTCCATTTCCGTGGCGGAGAAAGCAAAATGTTGCTCATCTTATTTTGATTTGCACGGCTAGGTGGTCCAATTACAAGGAGATCTGACAAAAGGTGAGGGTTAAAGAAGCATATTGCCCCAGGGTAATTTACTTCCCTTAATACATAAATCCTCTCTCGTCTTCTCTGCCATGGAGCTTCCTCTCTACCGAGTGTGTAGTCCCCCTCTACCAGATGGGTAGTTTCCTTGCAAGATTCACTCAAATTCCATCTTGAAACCTATGTTTGCTTTGATTCTTCGCTTCCCCCTCCTGCTGATCTTTGGGCGTTGCGGCATCTAACCACGATCCCCATTTGTGACAATTTCGAAACCCTAATTTCCACCATCTCCTCACCACTCATCACTCTTCTGAGCTCCCTTCAACCCACAAATCCACGAACCATCGACCCAAAACTCTACAAAACCACGAGCTACACAGAAATCCACCCCTACAAACAAAAATGGCAGATCGGAACAATGAAGACAGAAGGCTCGCGGCTCTATGTAAAAGCATGGGAAATCTATGGAACGCAGTCGAAGTCGTCGACCTCCCAGGTACTATCTCACCCGAAAAACTCAGTGAGTGCCGCAAAACACTCTTTGGCCGGTTCTACACAAACCCAACCTTGAACTATAATGCTTTCTTAACCCTAATGAGGAAAGCTTGGAGAACAGAGAACTTCACCTGCGCAACACTGGAACCGGGTTTCTTCTCTTTCTCCTTTCATTTGGAAGCTGAGGCTCGGAGGGTGCTTCAATTGGGACCTTGGTCATTCTCCAGCCATCTCCTTATCCTTAGGCAAAAGGCGAACCCGATACACCCGAGTTTTGTTATGATTTCAATGACTGTGATTTCGGGTAAAGTTCTTGGGTTTACCTTATGGGAGAGTTACCTATGATGTGATAGAAGAAATAGCCTCCAAGCTAGGAACAGTTATGGAAGTAAAGCTTGAGGAAAAAGGAAATAGCACCTACAAAGTGGGCAAAGCCCGAGTGACACCGGCATTAGAAAACCCGTTGAAAACCGGAGTAATTGTGAACCTAGACAATAAGAAGTTGTGGGTCGAATTCAAATATGAAAGACGCCCTATTATCGCTACTCATGTGGCGAATTGGTCATTATGCGACGGAATGCACCGAAATTCCCTACAAGGAGTCGTGGCTGGAATGTAACTTACCTAGGCTAGATGCGGGGATTGGCTGCGTGCTGAGGTGAAGGCACTAAGTCCTTATGGTCAGATATTCTATGGAAAGAAGGAACTTCCTCCCGATGAAGTGGATGTAGTGCTTGAAACCCCATTATCTCCGGTACCTGCAACAGAGCAAATCAGCTCACCATCATCCCAGCAAACTCAGGTATGCGATCCACACCCAAAAGGAAAGGAAATTTACCAGCCCTCCTCAGCCCGAGAACTAATTCTGATTGAAGAAAGAAGTCCCCGAAGCGAGGAAATCGTTGTATTGATGACGAATCAATCTTGACACTCCAAGAGGAACAAATGAAGGAAGCCGAGATTGAAACGGAGACGATCTCCCCGTAAAGCCAAAAGGGAAGAGTGTGAAGTTAACAAATTCAAAAAAAGTTAAGCGATTCTGTCCCTATGGAGCACAAACATCAACTCAACTTTCAGAGAACATCAATCAACTAGTGGATGCACCTATTCGGGTGGCAGAGAAGTCAGACCAATGGGCTCTGGTGGCTAGCCCTAATAAGCCACCAACTTACCCATGAAGATCTTAAGCTGGAATTGCCATGGGCTGCGCAATCCCCTGACATTCCAGGAATTGCGAGTCACTGTGACTCAGGAACGGCCCAATATAGTTTTCATTATGGAAACTAAAAACTCAGAACAGAAAGTGCTCAGAATAAAAAGGAGGCTAAAATTCCAAAACAGCTATATAGTCAATCCGGAGGGAATAGCAGGGGGCTTAGCTTTATTCTGGGATGATCATCTGCGGGTATTGATTGACTCCTCCTCAGCTACGGCCATCTTCACACAATGTCACCTGAAAAACAGCAACCAGGAAATGAAAGTTATTTTCGTTCATGCTCCAACTATATTCGGGGAAAGAATTGAGTTATGGGAACAGATCGCCTCAGTCAGTATGCATTACCGAATACCTTGGTTGTGCTTGGGAGATTTTAACGAAATATTAAATCATTGGGAGAAAGTAGGCAAACACAGAGCTGAAACTTACAGGCTAACTGCTTTCAGAAGCTTCGTTAATCAATGCTCCCTCATGGATCTGGAATGCAAGGGGTGCTCCTACACCTGGTCAAACAAACGTGAGGGAGAAAATTTGGTTAAAAAAAGACTAGATAGGGCCTTTGCTCGCTTGGTGGCGAATCACTTACCCGTGAGGCCGAATGCATTGCTCTCCTAGCGATAGGCTCTTATCATACTCCTCTCTTGTTATCCCTGGCTCAACCTAAGAGAAGGAAAAGAAAGCAATTCAAATATGAAGCATACTGGAACGAAGATAGAGAAAGCAAAAACAGTCACAGAAGTATGGAACGACCCTCTCACAAAGGATCTTACCTCGGCTGAAAAACTGAAGCAAGTATAGCAGTGGTTGACACAGTGGAGCAAGCACAAGTTCGGCCATGCAAGGAACAGGATCAACTGGCTAAAAGGAGAACTCCAAAACCTGATGAACAGTACTCAAACCACCGGAGAATCAATTAAACAAAAAGAGATTATCAAAGAAATTGATAAGCTATGACGTCAAGAGGAGATGTTTTGGGGAATGCGATCACGAATTAGCTGGCTAAAATGAGGTGATAGAAATACACGGTTTTTTCATGCGACAACAGTTCAGAGGAGAAGTCGAAACCAGATAACAATGCTGAAAAATGAGTATGAAGTATGGATTCGAGGGGAACAGCAGATACAGGGGATGATAGCACAATATTATAAGAATCTATACTCATCAGTGGGCTTCCGTGATTGGCAACCTATTATACAGAATATCCCTACTTTAGTAGATGATCGGATGAACCATACCTTGACAGCCCCACTCACCGAGGAGGAAATAACCACAAAGAATGCTACAAACTGGGAGCTTTCAAGGCTCTCGGTCCCGACGGGTTTCACGGAATATTCTATAAAGAGAATTGGCCAAAGAATCTCCAAGGGGATTTTCCAAGAAATACAGACTTTCTTCACTTCTGGTCAGCTTGATCCTGCATCGAACAAAACACTTATTACACTGATTCCAAAAGTCCCACAACCTGAAAAATTGGAGCAATACCGCCCAATTAGTCTATGCAACTTCCTATATAAAATCATTTCCAAAGTACTCAGAAATAGGCTCAAACCAATTCTACCACACATAATTGCAGATGAACATAGCGCCTTTGTAGGAGGTAGGCAGATTCAGGATAACATACTGATGGTTCAGGAGGTGCTACATAGGCTGCGAACCAGTAATAGGAAGAAAAAATTTCAAGCAGTCCTAAAACTAGACATGCAAAAGGCCTACGATTGCATCGAGTGGGATTTTCTACAGGCTTGTCTAACAAAATTAGGCTTCTGTGATTTCTGGATTCAGAGGATCATGCGGTGCGTGAGCACGGTATCTTTCAGCATAAACTTAAATGGAGATCCTTTACCTTCCTTCAAACTTACCCATGGATTGCGCCAAGAAGACCCCCTCTCACCTTACCTCTTTATCATCGTCGCCAATGTGCTCTCCTTTCTAATGAAGAAAGCTGTACAGGAGGGCTCCCTTACAGGGATCAAGCTGAACAACCACTGCCCTACCCTGTCACATCTACTCTTTGCCGACGACTCTATCTTCTTCCTGCATGGAACAATTGTCGAATGTCGAACTTGGCTGGCATCTTAAATCAATACCTTGTTTTGCCTCCGCCGGGTAATAAATCTCAACAAATCGTGCATCTATTTCAAAAAGGATGTCCTACAAAGACTAAAAAGAAACATGGCATCAACACTTCGAGTACCAGAAATTACAAAGACAGGTAAGTATTTGGGAATACCTTTAGACTGTGGGCAATCCAAGAAAGACATGTTCGCGTGATCCTAGCTCGGGTCAATTCCAAACTGGATAGTTGGAAGGAAAAACCGTTATCAAAAGCAAGAAAGGAAATACTTGAAAGCAAGAATTCAAGCAATCCCACAATATGCCATGTCAATCTTTAAAATTCCTACGTCGATTTGTAAAGCAATCGAGAAAAAGTTGAAGCATTTTGGTGGAAAAGCAATGAAAAAAGGTTGGCATTCACTTTGGAAGAAGTGGGATTTGCTAAAACCAGAAGAGCGAAGGGGGCATGGGTTTCAAGGATCTACGGACTTTCAATACAAAGAATGGTCGCAAAACAGATGTGGCGAATAATCATTAATCTAGACCTACCGGTAACTCAATTATTGAAAGGCCTTTACTACTCACATGGAGATTTTTGGCATGCTGGCAGAGGCTCACGGCCCCCTGGGATGGCAAAGCCTCATCAAGGCAAGAGATTCAGTTGCTCCTCAGGTGATGAACCGGATCGGAAATGGAAAAAAAAACATCAATCAGAACAGAGAGGTGGTTAAAAAGCGGCACAATAGGAGGACCAAAGCATCAAACCATGAACCAGACAAGGTATCAGATATCATCAATCTAGGCACAGGAACATGGAACGAGCCTCTTCTACATTCAATGTTTGACGACAGAATGGTACGGGAAATTCTAGCCACGTCCATTGGCTTACCTGATGAAAAAGATCAATTGGTATGGATGCACACAAAATTAGGTAATTATTCAGTAAAAAGCGGCTATTTCACATTCCGAAATGTCTCCGTCTCATCACAGAACACGCAAGCAACATCATCATACACAGCCAACCCCAATCTTTGGAAATTTATTTGGCACTCCACAACCCCACCCAAAATAAAAATTTTCCTCTGGAATGCATGCAACAACGCCCTAGCAACTATGGAAAATCTACACTACCGAAGGATCATACCTTCCCCCGATCTCCCCCTGTGCAAACTAGAAGTAGAAACACTAGAACACATGCTCCTCCTCTCGCTCATGGACAACCACGGTTTGGAAGTCCGCTCCTTTGCATCTACGGATATCCAGATTTGGACTCACCCGATTTGAAGATTGGATCCGCAGCATAAAACAGAACCCGGTCACCTCCCGAAATTTTAACCACGAGCGGTCGTACTATGGAGTATCCGGAAGGAAAGAAATCGGAGCATCTTCAACCATCAAAAACCCAGATCACAAGAAACAATAGCCAGAGCAGAGGCGTTCGTAGAGAGTTTCACAGATCTAAACAAAAAACCAAAAAGCAAGAACAAATCAGAAGCCTTAAGTGAAGCTTGGTGTCCACCTCCTCCAAGATCGATTCGAATCAACCTCGACGCATCTTTTGAACCAGATCTGGACAGAGATGAAGCACTCAGCGAAGCAAGAGAACTTCCCCGGCACAGAGCTGCCATCGCCGGTGTCTGCAGAGATCACAGGGGGTTCCTCGTCGATGGATTCGCCAAGTCAGTCGAGGCCTCTTTGCCTCTTCACGCGGAAGCGATTGCGATGGAAGAAACCCTAAAACTCGTAAGAAGCCGTGGATTTCTCTCTCCTCAAGTATTCTCTGACTGTTTGCCTTTAGTGCACGTGTTGAAGACTTCGACAGAACTGAGTTAGGAACTGCAACCGCTTCTGAACTGGGCCCGAGCACAACTCAATCATCTACCGGGCCTAACCCTGGCCCACTGCAATAGGAGCATGAACAGATCCACGGATTGGATAGCGAAGGCATGCCGAACAAGCATCCGCCCGTAACCGGATATCTAATCCCCCCTGCTTTATATGATCTTCTTTGCACCGACGCTCTGAGTGTAACTTTCCCGTACATTAAATAGTAAATCAAGCGACGGTGTTTGCTGTTCAAAAAAAAAAAAGAAGCATATTGCCCCACCAAATACATCCACAGTAAGATTGTGTGTATCCCAAGCACATCTGCCTCATCCTTCAAGGCGAGAGAAGAAGTAATTCCTCAATTTGGAACATGAATACTTCTGCAAAAGTTGCCAAGTAGGCGATTGTGTGGCTCTCTAAGGAGTGGCACCATGGGAAAACTAAATTTCCAATGTGAACACCTTAACTACAATGCAAAGTATGGATTCTTTCAATTAATGGGGTTAGGGAAAGTTACAGGTCATCTTCATTTTAATTTTAGTGGCCACATGGTCCAATTACAAAGAGAAAGTAAGAAAGTATCCTTAAAAGTCTACAGTGAAGAAGTCTCACGCTAAGGTGACGATTAGCCTCCTACGCGTTTTACACAAACATAATATTATATATATGTTAAAGATTTGCACTATTGAAAATGAGTTAGGAAGTAGATTTTTGATTAATTTTAATGCCTCTAGCAGAGAGAGGCTTTCGCTTCAATGGGCAAGGAAAGTGAAAAGTTACCCATCTTCACTTTGATCTTGGCAGCCATGTGGTCCAATTACAATGTGAATTGACAAAATGTGAGGGCTGATTATGTAAATTGTTAGGAGTGTTAATGGTTTAATTCATTTTGAATTATGGATAAGCAAAAGTTGAAGCGAATTAAATCAAGCCTCGAACTAAAAAACCCGATTCGATTTGATTTGATTTTTCAGTTTTTCTTTTTGTGCGCTACTTATTAAAACCAAATTGAATAAGAGTGAAAAAGAAGAGATTATTTAAGTTGAGTTAATTTTTGTTGAGAATTTTGATTTGATTTAGTTAATTAAATTAGAATAATCCAAATAAAAAGATTATTTTTTTATCATCAGATTTTTTTTTTTTTTTTTATCATCAGAATTGAATCAAATCAAAATGCACGAAATTTCAATTTCGATTTATTTCGCTTCTAACACCCTTACAAATTACCACGCGCATGGCGCAATCCACGGCAAGATTGCGTGTATCCTGAGCAGGTCTGGCTCATCTTTTGAGGCCAGAGAAGAAGCAAATTCCAATTTGAACACTTGCGGAAGTTACCGAGCAAAAGTGACGATCACGTTACGACAAAAAAGGAAATAGGGCGACGATCTTGTGGCTCTTGCGGAGAAGCAACGAAAATATTTTTAAAGTCTAAAGCGAGGTGATCTTGCCAACTTCGAGGAAGGGGGGTTTGTTTCGGGAGAAAATATTGGGTACGTCTTATGCAACAGCCTGGCAAACAAGAAGGCGGTGGGAGCGCGACACGTGTCTTCGTGGGACCCATAAGGTCAGGCGCCATCTTCCTCTCCTCGATCTCGACTCAGCGCTTCTTTCTCTCTCTTCTCTCCCAAATAACTCGGCTACTGGCTCGGCTCGGCTCGGCTGACAGAAGAAAGGACAGGTAATAAATGCGCAACGCTCCCGCTTAAATTTTCTCTCTCCTCGCTTGAATTTTTTAGGTTTTGTCTCTCTTTGTGGAAGGGCAGACGGATCGAGCTGCACTTACTTCCTCCGTTTCCTTCTCAGCGCACCCCCTCCGCCTCTCCAAAAAGCCTTGCCGGTCATCTACCTCTGTCACGTCGCCTCCTCCAAGAGCCCCGCCGGTCGCAGTTGGTTTCTCAAACCTTCACCTCCGACTATTTCCAATGCGGAGATCGAGGTTTGTGCTCGCGTTGGTCTCTCAGCAACTCCTGGGCCTCCGTCCGATTGCCTCCCTCCGACGAACTCGTCATCAACTCCGACTCCGAGCCGCCGCCGCCGCCGACGATGGCGTCCTCCGTCTCTGGTATCTGCTCGTCCTCCCCCTCCCTCAGGCTGAAGACGCCGCCCGCCTCCGCCGCGAAGCCGTCGGCCTCCGGCAGGAGGGAGGCGGCCTCGGTCTTGTTCCTGAGCGGCGCCGGGCTCCCCGCCGTCGACCGGGTGTTGTCCCTGTCGCTGGCCGATCGGTTGCGAGGGGGATCTCGGTGGACCTAGGCAGGGCTGACGGTGCGGCGAAGAAGGAGAGGTGCGGGCTAGAGGGCTGGGGAGGATTCCCGCTCGCTGTGGACGAGATACGTGGACTGGCTACACCAGCACCGGAGCTAGGGCTTTTCCTTGGACGTGAGCCGAATCGGGTCGACGGACGAGTTCGTGGAGGAGATAAGAGCCTCGGTTCCAGGCCGCGTTCAAGGCGATGGAGGAGCTGGGGAAGGGCGCGATCGCGAACCTGGCCTAGACGAGGGCCGCATGGTCGGGCACTACTGGTTGAGGAAGTCAGAACTCGCGCCGGCCGGGTTCCTGAAGGCACAGATTGAGAGCACGCTTGCGGTCTGCAATTTCCCCCTGTTCTTCTTTAATTGCTGTTTCCTGAGTTTAATGAGCTCGTGGTAATGATAATAATGATATCTATTGCTCCTATTCTAGAGGATTCTTAGAAGAGAAGCTTGACGATCGGTTTATTTGTTGACATTTGCTGAATGCCAAGTGTCGGGAGTTCTGTTGAAAGATGATAAAATTTTCATATGTTTTTGGAGCTATTATTCATTGGAGCAAGTTCAATAAGACAGGAAGCTCGTGACTTTTAACTTACAATGTTGGACACTCCTGCCATATAGGTTTGTCTTTCGGTCGACTTAGATGGATGTTGGAGCTCCCGAACGACATAGAGATTGTCAGATAGATCGGTATCCTTTGCTAATGGAACAAATGGAGAGTAGTAGCGGTCATCAGCACATAATTGATGTACAGAGAAATGGGGACGCCTCATTGACAGCATCTCATGGTGATCAGCAACGCAGGGTAGACTCGACAGAGGATGAGGATGGACTTTCGCCTATCATGCCAGCCCCTGCGGATCAAACAACTGTAAATTCATCAAACAAGTCCATTGAATTCTGGACTATGGATTTCAGTGGAGTTAGTTGTCACCGTGGGTCAAATTATAGCATCAAGTTAGCTGGACTTACCAGGTATCTTTCGTCAGATTCAATTTTCATAATTAATCAAGTAAAATATGTCTGGTACAAATTACAATTGTGTACAGTCAATTTTATTTAGACTTGAGTCCCTAGATATCCATCTATGAAATGGGAAATAGTTAGGCTACGATTAAAAAAAAAGTGTCTTGTAAAGGAGGGGGGATAGGCATTCTGTCATATACGTGAATGCCTGCCCATTTTGATTCTGAATAGCACATGAAAATACTAATATTGGAATTGGTAATTACATTCCTTTCGCCAAAAAATGTGCTTTATCGTTTCTAGAGAGAGCATGATATGTACCAATGAGCAGCTTCTTCCTGATAAATTAGTGTATGTAATATTCCTGCGCAATCTTCTTTTTGGCTTCATATATTATGTAACTTCCTTTTTATTAAATAGTTGCTGCTGTGACCTGGATTCCATTATGTATATGTGGTGGTAGGTCGAGGATCCACTATCAGAGGCAACAAAGTAATTGAAGCGGCTTCAAAGGAGCTCACCTGATTCTTTGGAAACAAACATTCTTTCGTTTGAAGTAAATATGAGAAAGTGGAAAACTTTGCTTGCTTTTCAGGTAATTTTGCCTGGGGTTACTTTGCTTCTTCTTTTTTCTTTTGTCCAGTGACTTTCTTACTCTTGAAACTTCTTGAAACATATTGTCCGGAGTAACTTAATGACAAGCTGATAAATGTTCTGTTTCTTTTTCCTATATATGTGCTGCTTGCAATTTAATTTTCTACTTAACTCCATTTTAATATATGCATCTTTATATGCTGCTCTTTTCATAAACCCAGGCGGTGAAGCAGCTGCTCCGGTTGGACGCAGAAAGCCCTGACACACATAGGTGCCTGGTTAGTTTCTCTCTAGTTTGCACTCGAGATATTTTATCATTCTCATATGTCCTCTTAACTCCTTGGGTTGAGCTGTTGATATATTTGTCGCATCTTTTGGGTGTCTGTAAATTTTGATGCAAGTCATAGTATGTTGATCTGTGTTGCTGCTGCTTTTTCCTCAATTCTTTTCAGTGGTGGTCTATATTGTTTCCCCGGTTGCTAGAGACTTTGACGGCTTGGTGTTGTTCCTGATGGGTGCTTCTTATGCTGCAGTTAAAGTTTTTCCACGTAGTTAGTTCCATGGCTGCCCCAACTACTGACTCTGAGAAACTTATTTGCACTGTATTAGAAGCTGAATGACCAGAAATCAGGTTCTTTACAACCTGTCTTTTGGACTTGCTATATCTTTCTTGTTTGTTTTTTCAATATGACAGTCTTTTAACACATACAATTGTTCATCTTGCAGTCATTTGCATGGGAAGTCTCTTTTAGAGGCAAATGAGTCATTCCTCAATAAGCATAAAGGTATCCTCAACATCAGACAATTTTCTTATGTGTGTTATAACATGTTCTAAGTGTGCTTGGTCTTTTTTTTTTTTTTTTTTTTTTGTTGTGTGCAGATTCCTTGATGCACAAGGCAGCTGCTGCAGAAATGCTGTATCTTTTGGAACCCAGCAATAAGGGCAAGGCTGTGAAATTAATTGAGGATTCAAGCAACAACTTGGTGCAAAGGTACTGTTTGGTGCAACGAAGGTCCACCATCTTCATTTCATTTGTTTTGGACCGTTTTATGCTGCCATCCCCTTGATAATCTGTTGAGCATGTCCACGTTATGTTGCATAGAAATGGAGCACTCAGATCAGTTAAGGAATGGAAACTCAAGGATTGTATTGCGGTTCACAAGCTACTCTCCTCAGTAGTAGTTGATATGGATGCTGCATCAAGTAAGTTTTGATCTCGTCAACTGTTTTTGGTAAAGTTATGCTTAAAATGTGGAGTATCTGTTGGAATAATTGGAGTAGCAGCAGTATAGGGTAGCAAGTGGGTGGCTGGGTGGGTGTGTGTTGGGGTGTGAGAGTCAGGGAGGGATCTCGTCGGTGAATTTCGTTACTGATGACCATTCTTCTATCCCTACTTCCTTATTGGCCTACTCATTTTACTGAATACAAAGATGGGATATTATGATTGGATAAAGCTAGATTTGACTTTTGAGATGGTGTCTCTGACACTTGTAAAATACATCTTCAACAGGATGGAAATTACGTTGTGCTGAATACTTCCTGCACTCCACGTATTTTGAAGGAAGTCGCAGTTCTGCAGTTCTAAAGTCCTCGTACAACCAGATTTCTAGTAATCCTGAAAATGGAGTCAACCATCCTGTGGGTGGCATAAGCATGGATTCTCTTGCGCCAAATGGAAAACTGGAAGCTTTTAAGGACCTCTCTATCTAACAAGTGGAGTTGAAAGCTCATTTTGGGCAATGTAATTCTACATTCATCGGTATGCATGAGTTAGTTCACAGCAATAGCTGTGGCTTGGGAGATAGTTCGTTCAACCACTGGGGAAGTATCATTCATGGGGCCTTTTCCAGTTCATGGCCATTCTGTCGCTTTATTGGATTGGCATTTGCTTCTGTTCTTTTTGGCCTCCCTCTCCCTCTCATCTTGGAATTTGTTTGCTAATTGTGTATAATCTTCCTCCACATTCGTTTCCGGTTGGATTCATAGCCTCGTGTGTCTGTGGGCATGAATGAGAAAAGGTGGCGGGCTCCATGGGAATATGCATTAAACTAAGGTTTCCCCTTTTGCATTGTTAGTTTTACAATCTATAGGAGATCCCTGAGGTGGAGCCACAGGAGAAATTTTGAAGAACGGATGCTTCGTCAGCCTTAAGAACAAGTGGCCTCTGCAAACTTACTTCTGGAGACATGTTGTACTTCCCTTATTTATGTCCACCATTGTTTTTCCTTTGTATAAACATTGCGTTCTGTGAAAAATTTTGGAATGAGATGTTACAAATGATAGATTTTGCATCAATAAGACATGCTCTCCTGGGTTGGTTTTTGTTCTTCGTTTTCTAGTTTCAGGTCATGAAAGTTTTCTATTTTTTGGTTAAGTATGCAAGTGAGTGATTCAGGCCTTGGCTCTATGTTATCCTTGCTAATATGAACCTCCTAATTTATCTTCTAATTTATCTTCTTCTTTGGTTTTTTCGTATCACTAATGAAATGGATGAAGACAAGTGGTCTCCTAATGGGTTGTTGTTGGAGAGGAGCCATATGTTTTGCTGGACTTATCTTTTTTCTGTTACGGAAATTTCCCTAGATTGTAGGGAAAATGTTTCATTTTCTTTTTCTTTCTTCTAGTTTTCCCTAAAACAACCTTCAAAGAAACTATCTCTTGAGGTCTTTGGCAATTTCTCCTGCTTTTAAGTCGTCTGAATTTCTGAAAATAAATTTAGAAAATGCGAAAATAATGGTATGCCATTTTTGTTGTTTTCGCACCAAAATAAGAAGGTTGAAATTATGTAGCCTCATCTCCCTTTTGAGACCACAACCAGAATAGTAACATGAATGGCACGAAATATGTAGAGTTCAAGAAAAAATTTTCTTCTTTTCTGAGTCCCAAACCGACCACTTGCGCAATGCTCTCATATCTTGAGGATGGTGTGGAATGATCTTTGATACTGTGTACAGTGCATCTTAAAAATTATGCATTTGTATCACTTTTAAAAATGAATATTACTTGTATTGCCTATAAAAAATTAATGAATAAGAGATTTTTAACGTTCATAAAAATATTTAGACATGCATAATTGCAAGGGATGGAGAGAACTTTTCATGAACTAATTATTTGAATTGATATAAGTGATTAATATTAAAAAAATATTTTCCAAATCTATGAAACAAACAGAATCTAAAACAAAACCAAAGACTAAATTGCTATTGCTCTATCCATTATCAGTTTTTGTCCATCACGTTCTTCCAAATTCTATTGCTCATCTGTCTTCAATCTTTTTATTTAAAAGAGGAAAGATAAAGCTAAAGAAGTTCTCTGCAAAAATCAGCAATTTTTTAGCATATTGCTACAACTTTGATTACGCACTATGCTAGCTATTTCTTGATCAGCCTTTGGTAACTGTCTGTAACAGCAATAGTACTGAGGTCCTCCATTTATCTTAAGCATGCCCACTCTAGGGCTCCAAAATAGGAGAACATGACACGATGAATAGTTACAGTTTATCGCAATTTACGTGATTAAATACACCATGTGCTGTATTTTCGAACAAGCTATATACATCATTACCATTATCCCGAGATAGGATCTGTGCGCAAAGATTCCTTTGCTATTGCAGCACCCCCAGATCGTTTCACGGGACCCAGCGTATGAGCCGACCATTCAACTTCGACCTCACATTTACATGTCCTGAGAAGGTGGGACCACTCCCAAGCAAGAGATTCACTTCTACATAGTGTAGTGTAGCAATGGTAAATCATCCGATGCGTCACAAGAGAACCTCTTGCTACCTGTGCCAAGTCAATACACGTCTCTGCGAAGAAGCCCTGTTTCATCATAAGTCCAATGAGCAAACATTGTAGTTGGCACATTCATGGGCCGCTCCCTTATGCAAATTCTTGAGCTACTTGAAACTCGTCCTCAGTTCTAGCTGTCTCTGTCAGATTGCGAAAGCCCACTGCTCTCGCTAATCTCACTTTTACAGAGGGGGCATGAGGCATTGATCTTTAACCATTTATCAATGCACTCAACGTGGAAGACATGGTGACAAGGTAGCTCTTTAAGTTCATCGTTATCTGCATATCTTGACAAGCAAATACAGCAAACCTGCACAAATACAATGGCAACATCACTTTGTCTGCTTGAAGATAAATATCATGCCTAGCTGCCGATAGTAAGCATTTGCGACTTGCTGCTATCATGATAGTTTCACCATGTTAAGGAACGTATAAGCAGATGTGAGGCGAGGCCTTTCTTTTTAGGACGTGAAATCAAATGCTAGCCCTACATTATAGGTCAAAATTCAGCAGGAGGGTGCTTGAACTCCAGAATTGGAATGGGAGGACATAAGTGCGTTTTATGCTTACCGCGTCTTCTCCTGACAAGAAACACTCCTTTTCTGTCCCTGGAGCCAAGACCCGCCTTCACTTCCTCCTGTGTTAAATTCCTCACCGTCAGCATTTAAGTCTTGCTTCACCTTGAATTTGTAGATAGGAAGAGCATTGATGGTTTCTGAGGTGGCTCCTCTTGTCTGCGAAAAGTCTTCTCGGATGCCCAGAACAGACATTATGCAAGGTAGGCAGCAACAAATTGTTGCACATAGTATAAAAGGCATGGCATATCCAATACAGCTAAAAGTTAGAAATACTATACATAACCTGCAAAAGGGCCACAACACATATTTCATCAAGCACAGCAATTACATGTATAGACAGAACAGAACAGTGTCCCTATAAATTGGTACCTATACAGTTTCGGAGTATCAGAAGGTGAAGAGTGACCTCCAAAAATCCATACATAGCTGACAACAAACCATACAGCAAAAAAACAGTCTAAGGCCATCTGGAAATGGTCCACCAGCCCACTAATTCTGCAAAAACGAAATTAGCTGTTGATTCCATCTATCATAGATTGTATAGACTAGGTTATTCTGAATGATGCCAACAATCCCACAACGTGCAAATTGAAATTCAATTTGAATAGATGAGAAGCAATCATCATCCATGAGCAGCATAAGAAACGATTGAACTTTACCGTGAACTCAGAGTGTCTGCAATTTGGCCATTCCATGATGCCGATTCTTCAGAATGTTGATTGCCCTCATCTGTGGACTGTGTGACAGAGATAGCTGTATAAGAGCTAGGCTCTGATTGACTGCTATGAGAAGTCCCTCGATGGGATCGACTGGACTGCTGATCACTACCACGGTTGCCAGAATGATAACACCAGTAAAGAATAGGCAGCGTTGCCACACAACCAGATGCATAACCTACAACCCATGCAAATAGTGGAGCCTCTGGATTTTCATATCTTGACAATGACAAAACCACTATGGATGCTATAATTTGACCCACGGTGACAACTAACTCCACTGAAATCCATAGTCCATAATTCAATGGACTTGTTCGATGCTGGTGGTAATCATCACTCCTTCTTCTCGTGCTAGAGGAATTCACGGAGTTCAATCTGTTTGATGAATTTACAGTTGTTTGATCCGCAGGGGCTGGCATGATAGGCGAAAGTCCATCCTCATCCTCTGTCGAGTCTACCCTGCGTTGCTGATCACCATGAGATGCTGTCAATGAGGCGTCCCCATTTCTCTGTACATCAATTATGTGCTGATGACCGCTACTACTCTCCACTTGTTCCATTAGCAAAGGATACCGATCTATCTGACTATCTCTATGTCGTTCGGGAGCTCCAACATCCATCTAAGTCGACCGAAAGACAAACCTATATGGCAGGAGTGTCCAACATTGTAAGTTAAAAGTCACGAGCTTCCTGTCTTATTGAACTTGCTCCAATGAATAATAGCTCCAAAAACATATGAAAATTTTATCATCTTTCAACAGAACTCCCTGACACTTGGCATTCAGCAAATGTCAACAAATAAACCGATGGTCAAGCTTCTCTTCTAAGAATCCTCTAGAATAGGAGCAATAGATATCATTATTATCATTACCACGAGATCATTAAACTCAGGAAACAGCAATTAAAGAAGAACAGGGGGAAATTGCAGACGCGTCAAGCGTGCTCTCAATCTGTGCCTTCAGGAACCCGGCCGGCGCGAGTTCTGACTTCCTCAACCAGTAGTGCCCGACCATGCAGCCTTTGTCTGGGCCAGGTACACGATCGCGCCCTTCCCTAGCTCCTCCATCGCCTTGAACGCGGCCTGGAACCAAGGCTCTATCTCCTCCACGAACTCGGACCCGATTCGGTTCACGTCCAAGGAAAAGCCCTAGCTTCGGTGCTGGTGTAGCCAGTCCACGTACCTCGTCCACAGCGAGCGGGAATCCTCCCCAGCCCTCTAGCCCGCGCCTCTCCTTCTTCGCCGCGCCGTCAGCCCTGCCTAGGTCCACCGAGATCCCCCTCGCGACCGATCGGGCCAGCGACAGGGACAACACCCGGTCGACGGCGGGGAGCCCGACGCCGCTCGGGAACGAGACCGAGGCCGCCTCCCTCCTGCCGGAGGCAGACGGCTTCGCGGCGGAGGCGGGCGGCGTCTTCGGCTTGAGGGAGGGGGAGGACGAGCAGATACCAGAGACGGAGGACGCCATCGGCGGCAGCGGCGGCTCGGAGTCGGAGTTGATGACGAGTTCGTCGGAGGGAGGCAATCGGACGGAGGCCCAGGAGTTGCCGAGAGACCAAGGCGAGCACAAACCTCGATCTCCGCGTTGGAAATAGTCGGAGGTGAAGGTTTGAGAAACCAGCTGCGATCGGCGGGGCTCTTGGAGGAGGCGACGTGACAGAGGTAGATGACCGGCGAGGCTTTTTGGAGAGGCGGAGGCGGAGGCGGAGGGGGTGCGCTGAGAAGGAAACGGAGGAAGTAAGTGCAGCTCGTTCCGTCTACCCTTCCACGAAAGAGAGACAAAACCTAAAAAATTCAAGCGAGAGAGAGAAAATTTAAGCGGGAGCGTTGCACATTTATTACCCGTCCTTTCTTCTGTCAGCCGAGCCGAGCCGAGCCACCAGCCGAGTTATTTGGAAGAGAAGAGAGAGAAAGAAGCGCTGAGTCGAGATTGAGGAGAGGAAGATGGCGCCTGACCTTATGGGTCCCACGAAGACACGTGTCGCGCTCCCACCGCCTTCTTGTTTGCCAGGCTGATAGAGGCGTACCCAATATTTTCTCTTGTTTCGGTGGTCTTGGTCAAAAAGGTAAAGGTTAAAAAAGCAGTACGATTGCCTCGTGACAGAAACGCAATCCTCTCCACAAGATTGCGCGTCTCCTTCGGGGCAAGAGTGAGAAGTCAAGCTTTTATTTAAAGTCCCGAGTGCTTATGCCCCAGAAGCAGAAACGCCAATCACCATAAATCACTTGAGACGCTCCTCTTTCGCCTATTACATTTTGATAGAAGAAAATAAAAACATTTGATTATTACTCATCGCATGACATCTAACATCTTTAAAAGCATGCATAATCTAATATGTGAAGTTCCATCGACTTTTTCAGAATCACGGTCGTCACATTTATTGTAGATTTTTCTTACTACGTTCCCCTTATCTAAATTGATCAGTATGAGCAGTTGGACTGGTTAAACCTGGTGGAATTTGATAGTTCTCTCTCTCTCTCATATTTCTCACTTTCTGTATCTTTTACATCCGGCCTCTCTCTTGTCAGAACGATTCAAGGCTATCATCTACAGTCCTCGCTCACTTTCTTTGTTCATTTCCCTCATAAAAGTTCTCGCCGAGGCTTGTTTAGGGTCTTCTCTCTCCGAACTCGCGCCTCTCTTCGCATCTCAGCGCGCAGAAGGTAATCGCTTTTTCATCTCTTATTAGCGTGTCATTTCTGTTGATTTGTTGCGGCTGAACTAGCGTGTTTTGGGCTCTTTTTGTCTGATGTGGGTGGCTGTTAACTTGGTGTGTCGCCAGCTCATAATTGACTTCCGTAGAAAAGGGAAGCCTTTGCTTTCAGACCTTAGATGTGACTAATCATGTGGCCTCTGTCTCATCGTTCGTTTGCATTGTAACTTAGTGTCGATCCTTTGTCGAGGTAGAATGAGTTGGAATGCGAAGCGTGCTAGATTCTATTGCGCGCAAAATTGCCAGTATTCGCCTCAAGCCAAGAACCGTCTTTTTTACGGATTGTGAAGTTTCTTTGTCCCTGAAGGTCTAAGATCAATCAAATAAAAAATGAAATACAAAAGAAAATGTAGTAGGCCAGTTCGCGGCAAGTTCAAAGATCAGGGGGATTCGATTTTCAATTCCGACATTTAACAAACATGTTCTGATAGGTAGGTTTCAGGGTTTTGGTCTGGAATCAATCAATCACCCATAAAAGCAAGTACTCTCTTAATCAGATTTTATTCACAATTTTGCCTTTGACGATTATAGGACATTCTAGACGAATAATTTGTTGTCTTCCTTGAATTATTGGACAAGATAATCCTAAAAGTATATTGCCTTTCACCTCTAACTCATTTTCTTCCTTCAAAGTTTTGAAAATCCTGAAAAAAGGGTTAAAAAAGGTTGAATGAGTAATGAAGAGAATAGTTCAGTGATAAAATGTTGATCGATTATTTAAATTTCAAAGTTTGAAGAGAATAGCTCAGTGATGTCATATCAGGTTAAAGTGGATTCATTTTGCGTGACATTGCTAATACGTAAGGTCACGGGAACAAATAAAAGAGAAATAGCAAAGACCTTTTTGTTCATCTCTATTTCATTTCCAAATTCATTTAGAATATGACAATTTGAAATTAAAATGTAAGATCACGTTCCTAATCACTAACTAGGCCCTTTCTTCATATCTTCCACACATTTCCAATTTCGTTTGAACTCATTTATCAGCTTTTAAATGATTTATCAAATTATGATTTTTAATAATCAAACAAGAACAGAACCTTTGCTTATTTATTTTAATGAATGCAACTTGTTTGTACACAGATTCTAGCTTTTTATAGCCCAAGTAAGAATTTAACATCGTGAGCGGACCAAGCCAGCATCTTTTGACTTGACTAGAGGGTGAGATACAAAAGAAGATAAGGCAAGGACTAAAAGCATCTGCAACTGCTTCTGTTCAATCAATTACAAATTTAATTAAAGATTTCGTGTTAATCTGTTGTTGCTTGGTAAATATATTTGGTGGGGTGAAGACTTATGGATGATTATGTATTTTTTTTAAAAATAATTGTGTTTAAGCATAATTTCCGAGAGTTGGCTGGGGCAGGGCACCCATAGCCCCTTATTAAATCCACCCATATTGTCAGACATTTTGGATGTGGCAGGAGAAGAACTAAACAAGTAGAAAACTCAGGAGGGCATTGGGAATATATACTGCTGAGAGAGTTGATAACTTAATCAGTGGAGGTTAGGGAAATGACGAAAATAAGAAAAATAGAAAAAAACCATTAGTAATGAGGGCGAGGATATGGACATGGATGACCCATTTAGCAAGAATGGTTCGGGAAGGCCTACCATTGCTGGGGGAGAGCTCACTCTCATTTTTTTTTTGGTTGGGTCAAAAGCTAACTTTCATTGAGATTGCACGAACGAAAATGCTTAGAGAAGAGTTTGCCTATTTTAGCTCTTCACTTTTCTAATTTTTAAATGACAATTTCTTATTTAACGACAAATTTGATTGCTATTTCCTTTAAATTGTTTCCTTTTCAATTGATTATGAAGATTTGATATTAGATTTTATGAATATCAATAATCAGCACTTTGATGAAGGCAGAGATCAACGTATATGCTTGCGCTTTCAAATAGATGCTTACATTAAACCACCGATCAAACGCATGATTGGAGCAAATATGAAGATATCCTAGAGGACCCGAGTGCATATGACTTAATAAATCTGAACCTTTGTTATTATTGAGTCTCATGTGAAAACCACTTAATATAAGAGTTGAGATTCATTAGGGAATATGCATTTGAGAATGCCTAATGAAATATAGGCATCAACAGGTTAGCTTTAGTTAATTTTACATGTGGGCGACATGTTTGATTTGTAACCAACCTATAAGACACATGATTAATGAAAATCTCCTCGATTAGGCAGGTCCATGGGAAAGAGAAGATGTGAATTACACTGCTCCAAAACAACTTGTAATATTGGATTAATCAATAGATACCCCCCTAAGAAAACTCATTCAAGAAATATTGTGTGCATTCGGAAATCAAAGTGCTTTGTCTCTAGCCTTTTCACTTGTTTATCTACATCTTTTAGCGGAGCAAAGAAGGGCATCTTCTCTTCATTAAACATTTTAGTGTTAGTAATCGTTCATAATGCATGTGCTCTCCACCAAAGATTAGGAGCCTTGACTATAGAGCACGCATGTAGAGATGAAAATTAGCCATTTTCTTCTTGTCCATGAGCGGACACAACCCCATGACGTTGCATTGACGAGGGGGCGCGGTCTATTGGAAAGAAAAGACGCACGCCTAAGTAAATAACTTTTACTATTTAATTAGTCAACAGACTGACTTGATCATTAAACATTTCGGATTCGAAATCGTTCGAAATCATATGCTCTCCTCCCAAAAGCACGTGCTCGCCTTTTCATTTGCTTACCTACTTCTTGTGCAGCAGTTGGCATCCTCTCTTCATTTTTGTCTAGAAGATTTCTATGGGGAAAGGGCAAAGTCTGAGCAAAATAAAAGAAATAGAGCGCAAAAAAAGGAGCACCGAGGGAGGAAAAGAGAAGGATTGCTGAGAAAGAGATCACCGATGGAGCATCTCGCTTTCTTCGTCCTTCCCTTCGATACCCACGGGAGGAGGTAGCGATCAATACGATGTGTTCTTGAGCTTTAGAGGCTCCGACACTCGCAAAGAATTCACTGATCACCTCTACCGCAGATCCGATCGGTGTAGGGATTGTACCAATTTCTGTGTTCAGGGACGATAATAGCCTTGAGATTGGCAAGGATTTTAATTCAGAGATTCTCAATGCCATCACACGATCTAAGATTTCGATCCCTATCATCTCTGAAAATTATGCTTCGAGCAAATGGTGCCTCCGTGAGTTGGTACGCATAATGGACTGCCGTAAGAACATGTCGCACATAGTGTTGCCCATTTTTTACAAAGTGCTCCCATCGGATGTGCGGTATCTAAATGGAAATTTTGGGGAGGCCTTCCGTTTGCGTAAGAAGCATTTTGATAAGGAGGACATTCAGGGAGGTCAACGAGCCCTTACAGAAGTGAGTAACTTAAATGGATGGGAATCTGAGAAATTTGCTGAAGGGTACTTACCTTTTGCCTGCACTTTTTTTCCCTAAGCATTGTTATTTAGCGAAACCAATGTCATATGGATGAACTGCTTTCACTACAAGCTTACAAAACATCCCAAAATGTCCCAATAAATAACCATGATGGCCAAGGGACTACAAATACTTATACTCCCTAAGATTTCCCCTTAAAACTATACTAACATCTAAAACCTTAGGATCCATTACTTTGTCTGGTAATTGCCGGATAAATCGACCTCCTATTGCTTCACACAGATCATGTCTAGGTTCAAGACCTGCTGTTGAGAGGCAATCGATAAGTTAATTATAAGTTCTCCATTTAAGCCTGGGGGATACACTAGCCTTAGAGGGAGAACATCTTCTTCTCCTAAACTTTTTGTAACCAAAATTATTGCCCTCCTAGCCTTCAACTAGCGGTGACCATAAGCCTTATAACAAACACTTTACTTCTAAAGAATCTTAATATGCTAGGTGCACCACCTTATCTTATTTCAATAAGATCTATCTATAAGAAGAAAAAGAAGGGGAAAAATGAAATGATTGCTCCACCATCATCCTATATTGTCATTCGTAAAATCAAAGCATTTTGCATGTTAATTGGTTGCATCCATCCTTCACATATATGTTGGTGTCTTTTGATGAGATTACACAAAAGTATGGAGTTAAGATGAGTGTTTTTTTGTTTGACAGGCATGAAGGAAAATTAGTGGAAGAAGTTACCAAAACGATTCTAAGCAAGTTGAGACGTCAGTCTCAGCTTGATGTTCCGAAGCACCTAGTTGGAGTTGACACTCATGTCAACAAAATTAGGAATTGGGTAGACATTCCTGCCAGTCATGCTCGAATGATAGGAATATATGGCATGGGTGGGATCGGTAAAACGACTCTTGCCAAGGTCATCTATAACGAGCTATCGAATATCTTTGTGCATTGTAGTTTCCTTCCAGATATTCGGGAAAGAGCTAACAACAATGGTATTCCTTATCTACAAAATCTATTAATTAAGGAAATACTGCAAATTGAAAATGCTGTTTGTAAAGTTGATGATGGAATTAACTTGATCAAATCTAGATTTAAAGGAAAAAAGGTTCTCATTCTTTTGGATGATATTGATCAGCAAAATCAGCTAGATGCTTTGGCTAGGGAACGTGATTGGTTTACTGCAGGAAGTATCATCATTGTTACAACTAGATACAAATATGTACTTGATCAGTCTGAGTTTGACGTGGACTACAAGTATGAATTGAAAGAATTAGATGAGGTGCATTCTTTGCTTCTATTTAAAAGACATGCATTTCGCATGGGCCATTGTCTAGAGGATTTTGAGGGTATCTCTAATGAAATCTTATCTACCATGGGTGGGCTTCCCCCGGCTATCAAGGTCATAGGTTCATACTTATATGGAAAAGTAGATAAAAAGGTATGGCAAGATATATTGGAGAAATTAAGAACTGAACAGATAGAGATGTCCAAAAGACATTGAAGATAAGTTATGATGCATTGGAACCTACACAAAAGGAGATTTTTCTGGATATTGCTTGCTTTTTAATCGGCAAAAATAGCAAATATGCCGTTTACATGTGGGAGGACTGTAAGCTTTTTCCATATCTTGGAATTGAAGAGTTGAAGCTGAGGTGCTTAATAAAAATTGGAGATCGTGGTGAGTTTAGGATGCATGACCAATTGAGAGATCTTGGAAGGAGCATCTTTTGCCAAAGGCAACCGCTCGAGAGATGTCTGAAGCCATGGCTCGAAGATGAAGCCTTGAGAAGTAATATGGAACTTGAGGTAACATATGGCTCTCTCTCTCTCTCTCTCTCTCTCTCTCTCTCTCTCTCTCTCATAACTCCATATATTTAATGTGATCCATTTTAGTCTTTTATCTAGTATGAGCAGATACCCCTACTCTTTAGGAAAAATCTATTCATACACCCATTTATGTCCCCCTTGATAAATTGTGATAATAATTGGATTATAAGTGTCCCAAGGATGAAAAAGTTACATTATTTGATCGACATTCATTGATATAAATTACATTAGTCAAAAACTTAATTTTGCAATCAATTTAAGATTCTTTAACTACGATTCTACATTGAAAATCTCGTTCACTAAAAGCATGAAATTTAATATCTACTTGAAACAATTGATAATCTAAAAGACTACAATAATTTAATTAAGATGAAGCATATATATGAAAGATGTTTTGAATTTTTGTTCAAAACGGTAATGTACAACATAAGCTGATTATAATAACTAACAATTAACCATATCAGTTGCGCTAAAGAAAAATTTCACACTTATCACAGGTGCTTGCTTTCTAGTAGGATCGAATGTATTGTGGTGCTCCTATGAACTAGGAAATCAATGTTTGATACACTTTTATTTTATTTTTTTTTCCATTTTGATTTTGAAGATACCTCTTCCCCCACGAGGTATATCTATCTCTTTCATTCTTCTTGTGTCTTAATAGCTATGATGGCAAAAATCACCTTAAGAATGTTATAGGAAAATCCTTTCAATGTTTTTAAGGTCGGATCACGTTGACCTTGTTCATCTCATGGATTTAGGTGTGTGATAAATAGTGGATTTTCTTATTTTCCTTTCTTTGCTTCTTTCATTTCTCATTGTCTATTCCTTCGACTTTCTTAATAAACATTTCTTTCCACTCCAACTTGTTTTATATTATTTATATATTTTGGTACAATGCCCTTTCGTGCCAAAACCCTCGACGAACTCGACAATCTAGAGGAAATGTCATGCTTGTTATTATATCGATATCTTTTCTTTACTAAATAACATTTTCAGCATGCAGTCAATTTTGAAAGTAAGTTTAATTTTTACTTAGATTGTCAATGTTCATGTCATTTCATTATTTTATATTTTCCATTTAGAGAAGCGTAGTAGGTTCATGACTCGATCGGTGAAAGGGAATTAACCTGTGCAATTAACCAAGAGATGTTGGGAAAGGAAAAGCTTTATTTTCTCAATTTAATTTGAATTGGTTCGCTCATACCATTATAAAGAGCACATTCTTTTGTTGATTCAATAACTATTCCTGAGAGAAATAACATTGACCGTGAGTTTTTCACTAGTTAATATATAAAGTACGGATAATGACAAACGAGTCAAATCATAAAATTAAGCCCAACCTAAAAAGAGAAAAAAAGAATTCTATCTTTGGTTTGATAGTGTTTGTGGAAGTTCATATTTCACAAAACAAATTTGTCTTTTGGTAGTTCAATTTATTCATAATATTTCCAAGAAACTAACGAAAAAATGCACTTTCAAGTTATGTTGATCAATCGATAATTTTTTTAATGTTTACTTATATCTCCTGCCCTATTGTATCTTTGCACTTGGCCTATAAATAGCATTAAAAAAAAAAAAAAAAAAAAAACAAGGTACTGCTTTCAATTTGGAGCAGATACCATTGTCACAAAAGTTCATGTGAAAGAAGAAAGGTGTCGAATGTTGTGAAATATAGATCAACTAGTCATGAGCCCATACCATGCATATGCACAAAATTGACATGAATAAATTTTCATGAAGATATAACTATTGTATCCTTTTCTGTATTGGAAAAGCACATATAGATGGACAAATCATGTTCTTTGGAAAGATAGTTATAATTCATAAGTTGACAGTTCTTAATCTTTCATTATAGTAATTCAACTAGGGAAAAAAAAAAACATCTCTCATTATGGTAAAAATTCAGGCGGAAACCGCATTCGGAAGACATTCCTTTTTTTTTCCCAATAACAATGGACATACTTACTTCTCTTGGATGGAGTGCACAAGAAAAAGTAAAATGCGTTAAAAATTGAATTATAAGGAATTTAAAAAGATATTAAATGAAATTGCAAGAAACGGAAGTGCAATCAAAGGAAAATTACAAGGAAAGTAAAAGATGAACTTTGTTGTGCCGTGCGTGTCGATCTTACCTTTGAATACCCCTTTTATACCAATGCCTCGTGTCGACCATTCTGCTTCTAGGCCATTCACATGTAACTTCCACGTGCATCATATGTCACATGCATCAATTGTCTCCTGCGTTACTTGCCACATACATCCTATGACACCTAGTCCTATACGATTCTTTTCAAGGGAGAGATTTCTCTATTATTCTCTCGAACCTAAATTTTCTCAAAATCAAGTTCATTATGAATTGTATTATTTAAATTAATCCATTGGCTATTTTCATCATTTAGCTCTTAAAAGGGAAAACCATCATCATTAATCACAATTGCCCACCATCTAAACATAGTTAATTATATATATCCAATATAAATGGCGTGCATAGCGTGGGTCATGTCTAGTCTATATCTCATATAACATGTCACTATAATTATAGAAATGAGATTGGTGTCACTTTAGGTCCCTTCCAATTTTACTATTATTTAAAGATTCTCCTACTAATAAAAAGTATGGCAGAGGAGTGAAGTCTCACTTTGGTAGAGTACTCCTTCTCTAACCAACACATCCCCCACCTTTAATGGTTATATAATATTCTCTTCATCAACATGTTGTATCATCCCCAATTTTTATCACCATTCTCTTCTTATTTTTAAGAGTTTAAGTTACAAAGTTCACATCAAAATAAGCATAATGTTAACATAACATGCACGTAGCATGTGTATAGAGTATTGTCGACATTAAGCAAAGTCCATTTACAAAAATAATACCATTTCTAGGTCGAATTTTGCTTTTTACGTGTTACAAATCCATTTTCTTGAACAGGTCAAGTGAGGGGGGCACTGCTTACTTGAAATTACTTTGCTCTAGAAGTGCATGTTAACAGATGAGTACTAATTTCTAATTTCTAATTCATCTCTTGAGAAGCATGCCCATGCTAAAAATGAACGTCAATAATTTACATCAACATACGTCTAGAAAACCTATCTGACAAAAGTGGGTACTAACGGCTACCTTAGTTCCATAATGGTGAAATACTCCATTAACTCTCATTGCCAGGTGGGACACCAGCTTAATTAAGTCCGACTGGATGGTTCAAACGGGAAATTATTTGCACTTAATAGTGCAAGCAATCAAACCCATATCATGATACACAAAAGCGCATTCCTTAACCACTAAATGAGCAGCGTGGGGTTGCCTCTCAAACATTTCAGCCAAATCCTTCAGAAAACTATCAACTGTACCTTATATTGCTTTTGATAAATCCTAAAGAACTTGACCATAGAATAAATTGCAAAGAAAAAATAACTCACTAGACATGTCTCCTTAGTGCCTAACTGAGCGTGGCTAGGTGCCCGCTGTGATCCATAATCGCACGCCCAGCCGAGCGTGACTAGGCGCCCACTTTGATCTGGAATCATCTCTACGCTGTTCAAGCGACTGAGTCTTGCTGGAGGCCCAGCCACCGACCAGTAGCTTTGGCTACTTGCGATCTCTGTTATGGGCATCTCAGTTTGTTCCTCTGAAAGTTTTTGCCATGTCAATGTGTAGATTGAGTGTCGGCTTGATTTATTTGTGGTCAATCTCGAGATGCTAATCCAATAGGAAGTTTTAAGATTTTAAATTTCGATACTGTTAGCCAATACTATCACTAATCAGCTAAGCTTTAGGGGGAAAATAATACAGTATTGTTGTTAATGTCAATCAAGCCGTCTGGGATTTTGTCACCATCTTCTTCCAATTAAATGATCTCCTTTAGCAAAAAAGTTTAAGCGGTACTTTTGACTTATGGGATGCGAAAAGAAATGGTGCCGTCTTGGGAAATGGACATACGTATCTTCACTTTTCTGTTTAGGTAACATAAGTAGATTTTTCCAGAAAGTTCGTGTGGCGAGTTTGCCAAAAGATGTTGCCCAAAGATCGACAAACCTACCTTTTGTTCCATATGTTAAGACCTTAATCTAAGTATAACACCATGTAAGGAAGTTAATTAGTGTTGAGAAGATCACCGCCTCTCTCTCTCGGAGTTCTCCATAACTCTCTCTCTCTATTCCTCCGTTCTTTTCTCTCTCTCTAGACAATTCCAAGCCAATTTTCCTGTCGAAGAGAAGTCGCAATTGTTGACAAATGGGTCAACAAGTTGCAATAAAATAATAAGTAGAAGTGTGGGAAGTCAGTGAATGTGCTGACTTTGCCTCCTATAAATAGGGGCTGCTGTCTCTTGTGTGTAGGGTGTGTAGGGGTCTTGAGTGTGTGGAGTGCGTACATGAGTGTGAGTGGGTGGAATAGTAGAGTGATAGAGAGTGGGTGGGTGTGTGCAGAGGTGTGTTCGTGTGTGATTTGTGAAGTGAGTGGGTGAGCAAGTAAAGTGCGTAGTGGTGAGGCGTGTGAGGCGTGTATGAGTGGTGTGTGTAAAGAGTTTGTAATATTGTTTAATAAGAATAATTATTATTTTACTTGTACATCCACTTGCTTCTCAACAATTAGTTCATTTTTAGTTGGTCTAAAGCCAGCTCTCTTCCAATTTCCATCAAAATCTAAAATATTATTCAAATGTTAAAGGTGTATTGCTAAAACATGGTTAAACACTTAATAACAATAGTTAACAAATTGAAAATCAGGTGCTTACTTAGCTACTTAACAAGTGACCCATGGGTACTCTTTAACATTCGTATGTTTTAAAAGGTTTCATGTATTTCCACTTTATAAAAATCAAAGTACATGCACTACAAAATTCCAAAAAAGCGAGAGGTAAGAATTGAGGTGTTTCGTCTCGAATTTTTTAACCCAAGAAAGAGTGTTCTTTTTATTTAAAGTATTGTTTGAATTTTAAAAAATTATCAAAATACTATATGTGTGTGTTTATTTGTCAACATTTATGTTTGGTGAGGGGTAAAAGATGACAAATTGTGAAAGTATGGGGTTTAGAAAAGCAAAAGTAAAAAATTAGAAGTCGATTCAGACACTCAATTGATTGATTTGATATGCAGAGTTTCAGGAGGGGGTTGGATCATTGGCCCCGGGGCAATTCCTCTACATGCACAAGTGAATTGTTTAAAAAACTTACCGAGCTCAAGGTTCCTTTCATTATGTCGGACGACCATAAGTGGAGACTTCAATGAATTGTTTCTGAATTAAGATGGCTTCGGTGGTTATACATTGAACCCAATATATTTTCTTCAGCAATCAATTTGCATCTATCTAAATTAGTGGTGCTGGAATTGTCACAAAACAAGCTTACATATGATTGGGGAGGATGGAGTTCGATCATGGTAAGATGGAAAAAAAGACATCTTCTATGATCTTTGCTTTGTTTTGTTTTATCGATTAAACTCCTTTTTGACAGCTTTTTCTCTTTTGTATAGGTGGCAAAGCAGTTAAAAGTTCTCAACCTTTCATATAGCTGGGAGTTAAGATATATTCCTAATCTCTCGGCTTTCACGAAGTTGGAGATTCTCATCTTGTCCAGTTGTTACAAATTGAAGCAATTCAACCCTTCTATTGGCAAACTCAAGAGCCTCATTTCTTTGGACTTGTGTTATTCTAATAATCTGAAAGAGCTACCAGAAGAAGTGGGGAATTGCAAGAACTAAAAGAACTCCTTTTAGAATTTATTAGCATTACAAAGATTCCTATGTCAGTCTGCTCTCTAAGGAAGCTAGAGTATTTGGTTATCAGATCTTGTCATTCATTGGTTGAAATCCCTCTCGCAATTGGGAATCTTTCTTCTCTCAAACAACTTGATCTACAAAGTTGCGAGTCATTGATAGAAATCCCTAGCTCAATTGGGAATCTTTCTTCTCTTGAACTACTTCAGCTAGGGAGTTGCCAGTCATTGATAGAAATCCCTAACTCAATTGGGAATCTTTTTTCTCTTAAACAACTTAATCTAGAGTATTGCAAGTCATTGACAAAAATCCCTAGCTCAATTGGAAATCTTTCCTCTCTCAAACAACTTGATCTATGGAATTGCGTGTCATTGACAGAAATCCCTAGCTCAATTGGGAATCTTTCTTCTCTCGAACGACTTGAGCTAGGGCATTGCGAGTCATTGACAGAAATCCCTAGCTCAATTGGGAATCTTTCTTCTCTCGAACGACTTGAGCTAGGGCATTGCGAGTCATTGACAGAAATCCCTAGCTCAATTGGGAATCTTTATTCTCTCGAACAACTTGATCTATATTTTTGTAGGTCATTGACAGAAATCCCTAACTCAATTGGGAATCTTTCTTCTCTCAAACAACTTAATCTATGGTTTTGTAGGTCATTGACAGAAATCCCTAGCTCAATTGGGATTCTTTCTTCTCTCAAAAGACTTGTTCTAGAGTGTTGCGAGTCATTGACAGAAATCCCTAGCTCAATTGGGAATCTTTCTTCTTTCAAACAATTTCAGGTACCGAGTTGCGAGTCATTGATAGAAATCCCTAGCTCAATTGAGAATCCGTCTTCTCTCGAACTACTTCAGCTAAGGAGGTGCAAGTCATTGATAGAAATCCCTAGCTCAATTGGGAATCTTTCTTCTCTCAAACAACTTGATTTAGGGATTGTGTGTCATTGACAAAAATCCCTAACTCAATTGGGAATCTTTCTTCTCTCGAACGACTTGATCTAGGAAGTTGCGAGTCCTTGAGAGAAATCCCTAGCACAATTGGGAATCTTTCTTCTCTCGAACAACTTGATCTACATAGTTGCGTGTCCTTGACAGAAATCCCTAGCCCAATTGGAAATCTTTCTTCTCTCAAACAACTTAGGCTAGGGAGTTGCAAGTTATTGACAGAAATCCCTAGCTCAATTGGGAATCTTTCTTCTCTCGAACTACTTCAGCTAGGGAGTTGCAAGTCATCGATAGAAATCCCTAACTCAATTGAGAATCTTTCTTCTCTCAAACGACTTGATCTAAGAGGTTGTGTGTCATTGAGAGAAATCCCTAGCTTAATTGGGAATCTTTTTTTCTCTCAAACAACTTGATTTAGAGAGTTGCGAGTCATTGACGTAAATCCCTATCTCAATTGGGAATCTTTCTTCTCTCGAACTACTTCAGCTAGGGAGTTGCAAGTCGCTGATAGAAATCCCTAGCTCAATTGAGAATCTTTCTTCTCTCAAACGACTTAATCTAGGGGGTTGCGTGTCATTGAGAGAAATCCCTAGCACAATTGGGAATCTTTCTTCTCTCAAACGACTTGATCTAGGAAGTTGCGAGTCCTTGACAAAAATCCCTAGCTCAATTGGGAATCTTTCTTCTCTCGAACAACTTGATCTACATAGTTGCGTGTCCTTGACAGAAATCCCTAGTCCAATTGGAAATCTTTCTTCTCTCAAACAACTTCAGCTAGGGAGTTGCAAGTCATTGACAGAAATCCCTAGCACAATTGGGAATCTTTCTTCTCTCGAACAACTTGATCTAGGGGATTGCGTGTCATTGATAGAAATCCCTAGCTCAATTAGGAATCTTTCTTCTCTCGAACTACTTCAGCTAGGGAGTTGCAAGTCATTGATAGAAATCCCTAGCTCAATTGAGAATCTTTCTTCTCTCAAACGACTTAATCTAGGGGGTTGCGTGTCATTGAGAGAAATCCCTAGCTCAATTGGGAATCTTTCTTCTCTCGAACAACTTGATTTAGGGGATTGCGTGTCATTGACAGAAATCCCTAGCTCAATTGAGAATCTTTCTTCTATCAAATGCCTTCACCTTTACGGGTGTTGTTCGCTAAAAGAAATTCCTACCTCAATTGGGAATTTACTGAATTTGCAAAGCATTAGGGATTTTTGACCTTGAATAGTTACCCATTGATATTGGATCCATTGATATTGGATGGTTGAACAAATTGCCGAAGGCTATTTCTTGAATCTTGTGATAGTCTAAAAGGGGGAATTCCAAGAGAAAACGATGACTTGTCTTCACTCGTGATTCTCCATATCACCGGCACATTGATATTTGACCTGCCGAAATCATATGGAATCTTTCTTCTCTCTAATGCCTTGACCAAGAGGGCTGTAAGGAACTCGATCGTCGCTAGAGCTTTCTTTTGGCTTAACATGTCTTCAAGTCAATTCCCTAATTCCCAGGTTGCTAGAGCTTTCTTACCTATTCCACTTGGAAGAACTTCTTTGTTATGGATACGATCAACTTGAGTACTTCCCAAAGCTTACCTCAAGACTCTTGAAATTTTGTGTTTACTCCTAAGTTGATATTGCCTGAGCTTGACAGATTCAAGTACTTGGAAGAGTTGTCGTAAAACGCTACAATTCCATTGAAAGAATGGACCTCTCACAATCGAATCTTTTGAAAGTATTGGACATTGAGGTTTGCGATAATCTAGTTGAAATTTAGGGCCAAGGTAAATTGGAGTTCTTGGAGACAATACATACATATAGCTACAAGTCCATTAGAAGGCCAATCCATCCAAAATTACGAGGGCTTGAAGCGATTAAATACTATTAAATACTTGCTATTGCGACAATTTAGTCGAAATACAAGGTCTCGATAAGGTGGAGTTGTTAGAGATGCTCAATGTCTATAATCGTAGTTCCATCAGAAGATTACTTGACCTATGATGCTTTTGGAACTCGAAAGAATTGAATATCAATGGTTGTCGTAATCTACGTGGTGTTGAGACTCAATTCCCGGTCTTACATAATTGCAAGAGTGGGGAAGTCGGTCCTAGAACCTAACATGATGCTTCAGCCAAGATCAAAATTTAGATCCGATTGTGGTTCTTCATACGTTAGAAGGCATTGGTCATCTGGTAAGATTCTTCGTCCTTTAACAACTAGCATGAGCGAAAAATGTAATACTTTTCTAACAAATATATCTTTTAAGAATTGTTTGCTCGACGCTTGGTATCTATTTGATCTGGATTTGCCTAAATATATTTGTTGTTGATTGCATCAGGGCAATGTTTTTTCAGCTAATCTTCAATTGGCAACTTTTGCAAATAGATTGGCGGCTTGTGAGGCAACAAATGAAAATTAACAACACAGGTAAATAAGAATTACTTAGTGATTTACAGTTTCCCTCTTGGTAAACCTAAGATGAGAATTTTTCATCAAGAGGTTGATCTTTTGCAACTCAATTTATAAACTGCGCGCGAGATCCCTTTTTCTTTGTCTCAAACTAGTATTTTCCTTTAAAAAAATCCTTCGCCTTTTTGAACTCCTTTTGTGAACAATTTTATGTGTCAGATTTGACTATTGGTAGATATCTTGTTTAGGACAAACAGCTCTCGATTTTTAGTGATGATGGGAAAGCCTGTCCATTGTTCATTCGAGCATAAATTTCCAGTGAGGAAGAGAAACTGAGCTAAAATAAAAATCAAGGTTCAATTTTTTTTTTTGGTGTGTGATTTACAAAAGTAAAAATTAGTTTTGGCTAGCCTTTTTCATCTATGATTGTAGGCAGGCTTTCCATAAACAATTGTGAGACCCTTGAAAGATTATCAAGCGAGATAAATTGGTGCTACTTTGGTCCGGTTGGTCTATGTAATGATCAAGGCTTACTTTTGGACTTCAATTTAAAGAGCTGTATAGATGACTTTTTGCATAATTGGGACAATCTTTTGCCTTCTCTGTAAAACAAGCTAGGCGAGGAGCTTAAGATTTTGCTTATTATTTTGCATCCCGTTTGATCCTGATGTTGTCGGGGAATCATTTTATCAAATGATTGATCTGGGTCTGGCTAACTTGGCTGAGGCAATTCGTAGTCCATACCAAAGAACGATCAAATGACGAAGGGGGATTTTGCTGAGGTGTCATCGGCAACAGCTGAAGGTTAGCTTTTGTGTGACCTTGAACAGGCTCACGGGCCAACTGGAGTGTCTTACGGAAGTTTTTTATGCCTGTGAAGATCAAAGCACTTGATATGGTTTCATCAGCACAAAACTGAATGATTGTGAATGTATTATTTTTCAGTTGAATCTACTTTTTGTATGCTCATTAGGTTCTACCTCTATTAAGCAAATACATATGTGCTGATTTTTCTACATGTTAACCAGATGCAGAGTTCTTTGATGCAATGCGCTTTAACGGTATCATTCCCAAACTCAGTCAGGCTCTACAGATAGAGGTGTGCACTGCCAGTCCTACCATAAATGTGAAAGAGTGACTTGTGTATGTATATTTAATTGAATGTGGTATGTGCTTGTTTGGTTCTACCTCTCTGTTAATCGAATATGTACGTGCTGATTTTTCTGCATGTTACCCTGATGCGGAGTTGTTTGATGCGGTCTCGTTCTAATGATATCACTTTCAAACCCAACGAGGCTCTGCAGATGGAGGTATATACTACAGTTGTACCATAATAGAGCAATTGGTGTGCTTATACTATTTGATCTGTGGAATTTCACCAGAAATCCGTGAATAGGATGCATGATGACAATCTCCTCTTTTTCTGTCAGTTGATAATATCTTTTGAATGTTGTGATAAAGGTCTCGAATACGACGAGCTTAAATCTCATGTATGAAGCATTAAATTTGTAAAGTTAAATATAGCCTCCTAGCAAACAAATTCGTATTGCTGATTTTGCTAATTGGATATTGCAAAATAACCAAGTCACAGGTACGCCTTTCTGTTCTGTAGTTTGGGCACTTTGCCTTTTCAGCATCCGTTCTGTTCATAAACACAAACAAGGATGATGGTGCTAATTGCTAACTTCTCTTAAGTCCGTTGTTTTCTATTTCTTTGGCTGGTAATGAATTCTGTTGATTGCGATCCAACTGCGAATGAATCAGAGACCCCTGGAATGTGTGGCAAAACTAATGTCCCCAGATTTTGGTGTTGATGATAGATGAGATTCATTGAAGAGGTCACTCGTAGATCGCCAGAATCTAGACCAGGTCAAAATAACCTTGTTTATATTGATGGACTCTCAAGTCTATGCTTACTACTTTCAGCTAATTTTAGGTTCTTCATTCCAAATACATCTAAAAATAGATAGAACTAAGGATCCATGCAGCCGTGCCTTTATCTCTCTTCGAGATGATTGGAAAGTGTGACACATTTTTACTCTCAACCATCTCATGTAACACATGCATCGCCCTCATTTTCTGACCATCTTTGTCAAGTGCCCGGGTGGAGACTAGTTATAAGTCTTTTAAGGTTGAATTTGTTAGTGTTCGTAACTTTTGATGAATATCATAAACAAACTGAATTTATCATTCTTTTCCTGAATCTATCACGAAATACATATGTAGCTAGTCGAATTATAATTTTTTTTAAATCTCATGTGACAACAGCTGATTGGAAAAGCCAATGAGTGTGAGACCCAAATGCAGGGTTTACATTTGATGATGCGGTTCAGACTATAAGAGACACACCTTCGGGTCGTCCAAAACTTCTTAATGACTTGCCTCGAAGGACACAACCAAGAGAAGGGAACAAAATCTCACCAAGGAATGAAGAAGAAGGAAAAGGGGAAGGAGAAGAAGAAGATTGCCTCAACTGAGTTGACAACAAAATTGCAGCTACCACTGCTTCCGGGACCTTCTCATGTGGACTCCGGTGCCACCTCCTCTGTGGTATACTGGTATGATGACTAATTCATGAAATATTTGATATAATGCCAAAGTGTTAATTTCCAAAGTCCCCTTCATTTATTGATTAGTATAAGGTTGGACAAGTTCAATTTCCTTGCTCTCGTATCAGCAGCAGCATCACAAAGTCTGTTCTTCCAATTCCCAAGGAAATGTTCTTTTTTAATTCGTTGCAGGGGTTTATACCGATAAATTGTTGATACTCCCTGCAATAACCGCCGATGATCGTGGTGTACATGGTCACATCTAGCTCTCAGCCTGTGACTTCCAAATTCTTCAGCAATCGAACGGCTTTTCCAGTATTGCCGGTTCTGCACAATCCCTCATCATGGCTTGGCACGTGGTTATATCTACCTCGATTGTCTGGCCAAACATTTCATCCGCCAAGCTCATGGCTTTGGCGATTCTACCCTCTCCAACGAGCCTATTGATCAAAGTGTTAAAAGCTCGCAGCGTGGGTTGAAGTCCAAGTTTGACCATTTTACACAAAACTGAGGACCCGAGATCGGATCTTTTCAATTGGCAGAGGTAATTCATCAAAACGTTGCGAGTAGAACTGTTGGGAGTCGTTCCTTTCGAACCCATCCGCTCGATCATGTCAATGGTGACGGAGTAATGCTTCATCTTGGCCCCAACCCTCAAGAGTTGGGCGAAACAGGGAGGTAAAGTCAAGAGGGTTCACTCGGATCGTCCTCTCCAAGAAAAATAAAGCATTGTCAGCTTCCACCAATCCGCCATTTCTGCATTTGTTGACCACAAGGGCCACGAGTTCAGATTGATCGATTGAATCACTCCAGCAGTGGATGGGCAACTGTGGGAGCGACGTGAAAGAAAATGGTTCGATGCAAAGATGGGGTGAGAAGTGAGAGGTTTAACGAGATCGCCAGATTCTCGAACAAGACGGTGAAGAGCAGAAGTGCAGATGGATGGATTTATTCTCATTAGTTTTGCCCAATTTTCTCCTTCCAAGTTCCGACAATCCACAGATTGACGCGATGGTGTATGGAGAGGATGATTGTTAGGCAGTTTAATCCCTGAAACTTGAGATGTCTGATAACAACATAGTTTTCGGTTCAATCATTGAAAACTAATTATGTGCCAAACTGTAACATTTTAAGAAATACTTTGATCGATTCATTCCCATACTTGGCAGTTGAAGAGAGATCAGTATGCAAAATCATGCTCTTATACTGTTGTGAAAACAACTATGAAATCCACGTCTGAAACCAAATTTGAATGGATAGATATCTCACATAACGATGGTGTACATCAATGGGGTTGAAGTATCGCCTGTCAAAATGAACGTTTCTAGTCTTATTACTGTCGGCTGAAAAAATGAGAACTTAATACGAATGTTTCTACTATTGTCATTGTGTGCACGGAACATACTACATTATACCAATTTAAAATTTTGTTTTTGTTCTATTCGATGCTTTCTTACACTTTGAATGAAGCAGTCATCCCAGCTCATATGTTGCAAAATGACATCATAGGGAAATTTTGATGGTTTACATTTGAAGCACGTAACTTCGCAAAAGAACATAATATTTCGGTCATCTTTTCCCCGATGGCATAGGATTGCTTATTTAGTGAATAAACTCTAAACATGTAAAGATCGTGTTAATTCAACTAGTTGAAGTCACTAGAGGTGAGTGAGAGATGGCTCGGACACCAACTGATTGCTAAATTAAAAAAAAGAAAAAGCTAATGGATTAAGAAAAATTGTAAGCTGTAAGTCTGGACAACGAAATCCATTATCTATCTTTGATAATGTGGTTGTGCGAAGATCAATTCCATAACATGCGCTTAATCCACGCGAGCAAGTTCGTCGTCAATCACAAGGAGTATAGTTTACAATTCGGTTCTCATCTTGAGGATACGACGATAGGTGCATAATAGACCAGGCTATCTAATTGCCGATAGATCTCATAATAAATTAGTAGATATTCTAATGGAAAATGCATCTAGACTATAGACAAATAGTGTAGGAGCTCAGAGAAAATCTCACGGATTGATGCGGTAAAATAATAGTTGAATTTTTTTTTATAGATTTACCTGCCGAAACTTACTCACATCTAGAAGATGTATATTATCGACAACTTTTTCGCTCAACTTATTAATTTTTCTTTTTCAGAGAGTGCATGCATCTTCCAATTTTGTTGGGTACATCCTTGTACTAGAGATTCTGCATGGGCAGATAGAAGGAGTGCTATGCAGTAGGGTGAAGTTATGAATCCAACCGTCCATCCTCGAGGATGGCATAGAATGGGCCTTGAGTGAAGGTACTAATCAATACCTTTTTGTTCCTATCCACGTCAGACGCAATAACAATTTAGACTTGTTTTCTAGTGGTCACTTTCTTAAAAAGTCAATAAAACGTGTATAGTTTCTACTACATTGAGCATTTCCAGATACGTAGAGATTAGTGAAAATAGCATATGGAGATTATTGAGTCTTGTTTGGTTTAATTAATAAGAAATTAATGAGGGAACTCACGTTCCTTGAAGTTACATTTCATTATTTTTCTTTCTTTAACTCTTTTGGTTTAACTTTAATGCGGAATTTCATTTTTATTGTTGTCGCGACCTAATTTTCGCGGGTTCACCACCTAAAACTAGGTTAATGGATTACTAAGTCTTTGCTTAACTCGGCCTCCCAAACCCATACCGATTCGCGACTTAAGTTTGAATTCTTAACATGCAAATGATTTTCAATCGGGGTCGCCACTAATCTATTTTTGGTGGGTCGATTAGAAACTCAAGTAAAGTAATGGGAGATTTACTTTACTCCTACGAACCAGAGATTCATGAGTTCGGGGACTTGGTTACACCAGATTATCCTAGTGCCCTTTCGGTACCTTTTATTTCATTTTAAAAAATGTTTGGCAATTGAATTGATTTTAATTTAACTTCCTAACATGTGAGGTGATCATACGTGTGCGTATACCACCAATTTAACATTCAGGAAAGCAATTAAATAATTCAATACTTATCTTAAAGTAAGAAAGCAAGCATTGTTAAATTAGAATTCACAACCCTAGATATGATTTCTAATTAACACGCAATTTCAATTTTTGTTTTTGTTTTCACTTTATTTAATGAAACTCATGAGATGCATGCTAATAATCTAATATGACATGGCAGCATGACCTAAACTATATGACATGAAGAAATGCAATAATTAAATGCAATCTAAATTACCTAATTTTAATGACATGCAATGTGATGCAATGACATACAAAATTATTTAAACTAAAATGACATACAGCATATAATTTAGTATGCAAGTTATATGTCATGCAACATTTATTAGATGATTTAGTCTAATGACAATGAAGTTTTAATTAAATGAACTTAATAAAAACTAGATGATGTGCATTTGATATTTATATGCAAAAATGATTTAGCTAGATTAAAATTCTATCTAATTTAACTAAGGATCAAGTCACATTAAATCCTAATTTAAACTAAGATGTTATCTTAATCTAACATGCAATTTATCTAATATGCAATGACGTGCAAAAAATGTCCTAATATAACATGATATATGTATGATGATTTTTGTGTTTTTTTTATTAATTTCGAAATTAAAATTTCCATGTAATTAAAGATGCAACTTAAACTAAACAGAAACTAAAAATCCTAAATGAATGCATTTTTTTAGTTTTTTTTGTTTTTTTATATTTTCCGAACTGAAATCTCTATCCTAGATATGCCAGATAACAAAAAATATTCCAAAACAAACTGAATCCTAATTCAAATATTTTTAGATTTTTTAGTGGCTTTTCAACTAAACATTAAATCTAAACAATCAAGATATTCAATCAAATAAATGATCAAAATAATCGAAAAAAAAAATAACCTGTTGTCTCAGGTCAAATTCACGATTATCCTAATCCTAATTATCACGACAAATAGTTCAAAATAACTAAAATCGATCCGAATTCTTACGGATCAAATTAATAGTTAAATTGATTCAACACTTAAAATACTATCTCAAAAATTAATATAATTAAAAAAATGATCCGACATCTTACGGATCAAATTAGTAATTACAATAATTTTAGGGAAAACCCTCTAAATAATGCCTACAAAATCCATGAAATAAAGATCACTCCTAAACTTAAAAGGAATAAATAAAGTAAATAGAAAAGGAAAATAAAACTACCTAATTTCCCTTTCCTTTTGCTTTCTTTTTGTTTTTCTTTTCCTGCTTTCTTCACCTACGGTTGAGTGGCTTCGGTGGATCACCGGAGGTTGGGTCGTCGGCGTTCAGAGCTCCGGCTAAGGTAGGCCAGTGAGCCGACGGCAACAGAGGGATGCGGCGCACGAATCACGTGTGGGCGGACGGCCACCGGCGTCGGCTTTGCGAATGGTAATCGGCAGATGCTCGGGCGGAGGAAGACTCAGGCGTCGGGGACTCGGAGCGGCCCGGCGGCTGCGACTGGCTTCGAGGCGGCGAGCGGCGCGGGTCAACAGGACGTCGGGGAGCAAGATCGGTGCTTCGGTGCGGTAGATTAGGCTCCGAGCGAGTGCGGGGACTGAGCAGAGATGCTGGTGCGGTGGCGTCGGCTGAGTGGAGGAAGACCACTGTGTTGCTGGGCGCGAGTTGCAGGGCTTCGGGGACAAGCTGAGGCGCGGTGGAGCTTCGCGGGAGGAAGGGGTGCGCGGCGTCGGTTGCAGCGGAATGGCGTGGGTGTTCGCGGAGAAGAAACCCACGAAGAAGAATAGTGCAGAATTTTTTTGTTTTTCACTCTCCCTCACGTCACTTCTCTCTCTCACGGCAATGCTCTCTCTGACTTTTCTTTTCCCTGCAGTTTGTCAGAAAAGAGAAAAAGCCATCTTTTTGCTGAAGAAGGACGATGAAGAAAGCTTTTCTCTCTCTTTTTACTTGACTTTTTTTCTTTTTTTCTCAACACACCTCCACGGACGGCTTCCCTTTTTCTTCGTACTCTTTCTCTCTCTTTTTTTACTGCAGAAACAAAACTTCTCTCCACATTTTCTGAATTTTTTCCAAAAGAAGCTCCCCATCTCCACATACCCGATTGCTTTTTATAGGTGAAAATAGGTAATCTTAGTAGAATATTTTATCTCGTTTTTCAATATACACGAAGATAATCTATAACCTCCCGATCACCCAAAATCCTTATCTCAAAAATATTCTCCCCGATTTCATCATCTATTAATAAAAATAAGATTACAATGCGATTTTTTTTTTAATTTTCAAAAACCATAATATCGCATCAAATCTTAATTTTTCGAAAGATAATCAATTAAAAATAACGACGGGCTTGGGTTAATTTTATCCTTTCATGGGCCTAGCCCGGCCTGCTAATTTAAAACCAAAAACAACCCATTCACCACCGGTCCAGTAAATGCAAATAAAAAATGAATGCACCTATAACTAAATGCTATGCAATTAATATTTTTTCAGGAATAAAATTAATCCCTAATTTTTTATGCAATAAATGACTAAATGGATCTCCAAAATTTAGGTGTCAACAATTGTTTGAAGATTAATCATTGCCGTGAACTAAGTTAAGCTGCTACCACAAACGCACCACCACCACCTGCCCACCAATTCACCGCGTCCTCGCCACCTCAAATGCACAGCGAGGATGCCATTAGCTCAACTACCACACCAACCACCCACCGCCACCAGCCACCACCAAATCACCCATTGCGCCCATGCTCCTCCGCCACGGGCCACGCTGCAGCCACCATCGAAGCACCACGACCACCACCATCAATATTCCAGCACCACCAAGTTGCCCAAGGGAGAACCCCCTAATCACTTCCCCGCCTTCACTCCCGATTCCACCCCCTTCTACTCGCGCACCGAGTCAGCACTCTCCTCCCACCTCGCCACGACCACTGCTGTCCACTGCTCCCACTCGGCATGACTTGGAGAGTGTTGATGGACTTTCAAGTCTATGCTTACAACTTACAGCTAATATTAGACTCTTCATAACAAATACATATGAAAAAAGGACAGGACTAACCAAGGATCAATGCAGCCGCGTCCATATCTTTTGTTGAGATCACTGGAGAGTGTAACGCAGTTTTGTCTCGACCATCTCATGTAATACATCCATCGCCCCTCATATTCTGACCATCTTTAACAAGTGCTCGAGCGGAGATTAGTTTTTTTGCCAGAAGGTGGAGATTAGTTATAAGTCTCCCAAGGTTGAATTTGCTAGTGTTAATAACTTTTGATGAATTACCAGAAGTTATCGTACAATCTTTTCCTGCATCTATCACAACATACATATGTAGCTAACAGAATTATTATTTGAATTCAATATCCCAGGTGACAACAGTTTATTGGAAAAGCCAATGAGTATGAGACCCAAGTACGAGAATTATATGTGATGATGCGGTTCAAAACTATTAAGAGCGCGCACACACCTCCAGCTCATACAGAACTTCTGCATGACTTGCCTTGAAGGACACAACAAAGAGAAGGCAACAAAATCTCACCAAGCAATGATAAAAGCTGAAAGAGGAAGAAGAAGAAGAAGCATTCTGTGCCATCATTTTGTCGCAAGTTTTCACAACTTTCTCGTCGTGTTTAACAAAGTCGTTCAAAAGTCTTTGCTCATGTAATTTTACGGTCCATTCTCACTTTCTGGCCAAACAGCACCTTTTACTATAGGTCTTTAATTATCTTTATAGACTCATATTGGTGATGACCATGGAAGAAGGAAATAAAGTGGAAGATGAAGAAGGTGGTATTCGCGCCATTTTCCTAATTTCCTGGTCTGTAATGCAATCTGCCATTTGCCTGAATTGAGTTGACAACAAGACGTACTGAAAATCTCGGAAAATGAAAGTGCATGTCTTCAAAGTTTGAACACAACAAACGGAATGGTGAGGATTGTAGCTAATGCTGCTACCAGGGACTTCTCATGTGAACTCCAGTGTCACCTCCTCCGTGGTATGATGACTTGTACCTCAAATATTCGATCAATGCAAAAGTTTCTGTAGACACAGGAGCTGTCAATATTGCTAATTTCCAAGTTCACTCTATTTAGTCAATGCACAAAGTTCATTTTCTCACTCTCATATCAGCAGCGTCACAAAGTCTTCTCTTCCAATTCCCAAGGAAATGATTTTTTTTTTTTTTTTTTAACTTTGTGGGGTTTATACCAATAAATTGTCGAATCTCTTTTTGCTTTGTCAAAATGTCACAGTTGGCATTAAAACTGAATTGCATATTAAACTTTTTATCGATAAGAAAATTTGACAGTAGATTCACTTATACGTCTCAGCTAGAAATGTCCATCAGTTTTCCGACTGAGCTGATTGAGAGGGATGACAGTCCTTATTGCTCAAGTTCTACCTAGATGTCTATTATGGCACTGAAATTGAAGCATAGCTGGAGATTATTTGTCCTTTGCCAGAGCTGTCATTGTGTGTCAGCAATATATCCAGCTCTCTAGATTCCATGCTGATTGGATGATACAACTGTGTTGCCAACACGGAGTAGTTTGGTGGCACTTCACAGGATGATCAAAGGCTATTCAACTCGATGCTATTCAATGGATGTCCACTAATTTGCGTAATTCTTGAACGTATATTTCCATGGAAGGTTCTTCCGTGCTTTTCCTCATAAATGCTGAGGAAAAACAATGCCATACCTTGCAAATATATTGCCTCAGTCCCTTCTTTATATGAGCTATTTAATTGCCTGTTGTAGTTACGGTTGATTAGTTTTTGAAGCAGCTTTCACATTGAAGCTGTTCATGAAGGTTAGACTCTCACTGCCCATCTGGTCCCTGATTTGCTGAATCATTATTACAATCATCCAGCTAATAATTGGGCATCCTAGCGAATCGTCAGCTGATCAATTATGCACATGTTGGGATTTTTGCAAGTTTAGAAAAATAATTTCAGGCAGCACTAATGCTTAAGAAATCCTGTTAACGTTGGAGAGTTTCTCAAACCTCTTGCTGGAGATGTTAAATTCAGTTCTCTATGACATGCTTGGCATCAACATGAAGAAATTCATCTGCACTACATTCAATCTGGGAGTGGCACAAATTATGTTTCTTGGAGTATTATTAGAAATGGGCGGAAGTAGAGTAGAATGGGACCAAATCAAATGTTGATTGAAAGAAAAATCTCGCGCAATTCCAGGCAATTGTCGTTTGTCTAGAATGCAGTTCCAAACTATCAGCCAAAACCATTTTACCAAAAAAAACTATCAGCCAAAACCAGCATTTCATACGTGCAAGTTGCCCCTAAAAATGTCGCCTCCAAGTCATTGCCTAATCATTCCAATGGTCTTTTACAGCCGGCGGCCTCTCGGTAAAATTATTTTGCGTTTGGGGACAGCAAGCCTGTGACCCGCCTCTGGAGCCTCCTTCTGTCATTGCATTTGAGCAGATGAAGCCTGCAGCCTCTTTCTGTTAAATTTGTTACAAATCTGACGGCCTTTGCAGTGTTGCACGGGCCCCCAGCCATGATTCCACTATATATCCTTTGGGAAGCATTTCATCGACTGAACTTATGACATGGCTTGTGCAATTTAACCTTTTCCTTAAAGTCCACCGATTAAAGGGGCAAGCTCACAACATCTGGTTCAAGTCCAAGCTTGAAGACTATATTCAAAACAGAGAAGCCAAGATGAAATCTTTTCAAGTGGCAAGAGGCAATTTATCAGAGTCCTGAGAATATAAATGTCTCAAGATTAAGGGGGTGTGGGTCATTGCAGCATCCTCTGCAAGTTAAAACATAATAAAATCTACAGCAAGCCTATCATGAAAAGACAGTTAAAGGAAAGAATCATGGTCAATCTATTACTAGAATAAATAGCCAAAAATTTTAAATGGCAAAACAGACTTTAGAAAAGCTCTCATTGTAGCTTGGCAGATTCATTTTTCATACTCTCATACCATCAGCATCATAAGGATATCATAAAATGAATTCCGACCTTTCTTTTCTGGTATATGTACCTTTTTATCTTTTCCGAGTAGAGAAATGCTAAATCTATAGCAAACTTACTGGAGAAACACAGTTAAAGATATGAACCATGATCAATCCACAATGATTTACAGCGTAAAGGTTCAATGAGAAAACAGATGTAAAGAAAAACTTTTGTTGTAGCTTGGTTGGGTTTTGAAGATGGTGATGAAGAATTAACAAGAGTTCCATTGGGAGGAGACTCACAGATCAACGCAATCTGGACCATGTTTGTATTGGTGTTCTCTCAAGTCCATGCATACAACTTTCAGCTAGTTTTAGGTCTTCTTGCCAAATATAGTCAAAACAGACAGAACTGAGGATCAATGCAGCCTCTCCAATCATCTCTCATTGAGATAAGAACTCTCTACCATATACAGTCACTCTCAACCATATTGTGCAACCCATGCATCGCCCTCATTTTCTGACCATTTTTAACCAGTGCTCGGGTGGAGAGTGCAGCTTCTCTTTCATTTCTTGAAGCAGCTCATAGGCATCACTCATTTGGTTGGTTTACATAGCCCTGCAATTATAGCACCAAATAACAAAGCATCATGTTGCAAACCTTTCTTAGGCAAAGCATTGGAGAGTTCTATAGCATCTTCAAGTTCCCCTGCCACATAAGCCGCTAATAAGGGTGTTTATAGCTGATGATATGGACATTTCCATCTTTCACTTGTCTACACAGAGCAATTGCCTCATGAACCTGGTGACATTTACAAAGATCATCTAAGTTATTGATTATTGTTGATTTAAATCTTCGCTACTAGCTAGAATTTTGTAAAACAAATGGTGTGCAACCTGAGGCAGTTCAATGAGGAAAAAGCCACCTCCAGAGATAGTTATAGGTGGCAACATCAGGGACTGATCCATTCTGTAACATTCATGAATCAATGTTAGATTATGAGTGAAAGCGAGCAGTTTTGTGTAATCATCAAATGAAATGTAGTGGGTGCATCATCCATTTGATTTTAATAACAGTAAACACCAAACAATGAACTATAAGCAACTAGGTAGGGTGTAAATCCTCCTCAGATCATCATATCAGAGACGCACTTTGCCTCGGTAGTCCTGTCCATCCCACTCTGCAAAGCGCATCCATAATGATCCCGATGCTTCGAACATCTGCCAGCGCTCCTCTTTGCAGCATCTCAGTTAATGCAACTGAAGCCTCTTCCCATTGGCCACCACAGCATAGGCCTTGGATTAAGGAGTTACAAGTGAAAACGTGTGGTCAGATTCCATTGCTAATTATCTTGTCCAACAAAACCTGTGCTTCTTTTCATTAACCTATGCGAGTTGAGCAAGGGATGACATTTGGGCATCAGTCATAGTACTATGGAACTTCAAAGCCTCTGTCCCGGTGCCTCCTATGATCGTGGTGTACATGGTCACAACTAGCTCCCAGCCTGTGTCTTCTAAATTCTTCGGCTATCGAATGGTCTTCCTAGCCTTGCCGGTTATGCACAATCTGTCACTATGGCTCCACACGTGGTCATATCTACCTTGATTCATCTGACCAACATTTCATCCACCAAGCTCATGGCTCCGGCAATTTTACCATCTCCAACAAGCCCATTGATCAAAGTGTTCAAGCTCACACTTGTGGGTTCTAGTGCAAGTTCGTCCATTTAAATTGGCGGAGGCAACTCATCAAAATGCTGCGGGTAAAAACGACGGGAGCCGTTCCCTTCGAATCCGTAATGCTCCGTCTTGGCCACAACCCCCAAGAGTTGGGTGGAAACTTGGAGGTGAAGGCAAAGGGTTCATCCGAACCATCCTCTCCAAGTAGAATAAAGCATCGTCGGCTTCCTCCGATCCCGCCATTTCAGCATTTTTTTCGTCACAAAGGCCACGCATTCAGGTCGATCCATTGAATCCGTTACTCCAGTAGTGGTCGCGCAAGGGCGAGAGCAACGTGAAGGCAAATGGATCGAGGGAGGGACGAAGGTGTGGACGGTGTCCATCACTCTGCCACCTTCGCGGAGAGCGTACGGGAGGCGGGCCTACAAAGTGGCATTACATTCTTTTTCGTTTTTCGCATTATATTCTAGATTTTTATTTTTTTTATCTTTCGCATTATACTTTAGTGGCATTTTCAAAAAAATTCTTACCTTATCTATAAATTTCACCTACTTAATAATTTATCCATAAATTAGATTGACAATGTAGAAAAGAACTAGATTTCTCGGAAATTTCTCTTTTCAACTAAATAAATGTTTATGAAAGTAATATCTAGTAATAAAAAAAAGTGTCTTGGTATACATGAAAAATCTACAATAAACAAAAATTAAATATATATGAAATTCTTAATTATAGTAAAGAGATCTTACATATATATAGAAAAGCTACAAAAAAAAAAGGAAAGTTAATAAATCTGGGACCACCAATTTGAATTGCAATTGAAAACAGAGTGCAAATTTGTCTTTGTAATGAAAATTGAGTGGATTTAGTCATATAGGGGTAGAAGTAGCACCGCCCCAATAAATTGCAAAGAAAGAAAAACAACTCACTAGACGTGTCTCTTTAGAGCCTAATTAAGTGCAGTTGGGCGAAACCGCTCTGATTGGGAATTGCACTGCTATGCCATTCAAGCAGCTGGTCGAGCCTTGGGCAAAAATCTCAGTCAGTTCCTTTGAACATTTGCTCCATGTGAAAACTCCAAAATCGCGTCGGCACGAGATTTATTTGTGCTCAAGCTTCAGGTACTAATCCAAATAAAAAGCTCAAAAGGAGTTTTGGGTACTTGGAGTTAATGTGCTAGCTAGCTTTCATTGAACACTGTCGAGGATCGACCGAACGTTCGGAGGAAAAAAACAGGAAGTACTGTTGTTGAAGTCAACCAAAGCCATACGGGATTTTTTTTTCTCACCTTCTACTAATTAAATGATCAGTTTCAAAAGGGGAGTCAAACAATATTTGTTGACTTATGAGATGCAAACCGATATGGCGCCAATATTATGCAAACAACTAGGATGAGCGCGGTTCCCAGATAGAACCGGAATTGGGAAACCGAACCGGACCCACCACCGGTGCGGTTCCCGGTTCCAAAGAAAAAGGTTCCGATTCCCATTTTTTTTTTTGGGAACCAAGACCGTAACCGAAACTGTGTACCTGGTTCTTAAGACTGCGCATGCTAAAATTCCGTTTTTTGATTTCTCTATTTTCTCGTTTCTCATAACGGGTTTGGAAGCGTAAATCCGTTTGGTAATGCAATTTGATTTCTCTATTTCTGAAACAAATTTCTATCCGAAATAGATTTGAAGAAGAAATCATAAGCTAAAATTTTTAGCTTTTCGGTTTGAAATAGAATTTGAGAAATTAATTTCGATCGAAATAAATTTCTATTTTAGAAATTTTGTCATACCCACCCTAAAAAACTCTAATTTTATTCCCATTCGGCCATTCCTTTCTCTCTCTCTCTCTCTCTCGACTTTGACCCTAGCATTCAACTCCTGACTCTCTTCTTGGCTTTCCCTGCTCGACGACACTGCCGCCACCAACTCGTCGCCACTCACCCCCCTCCTTTCGGCGACGCCCTCGCCGACGACTCGTCGCAGCCTTGCCCCCTCCACTCAACAACGCCCGATGACGACTCGACGCTGCTCGGCCCCCTTTGCTCGCCGACGCCCTCGACGACGACTCGTCGCAGCTCACCCCACTCAGCAACGCCCGACAACGACTTGACGCCACTCGACCCCCTCCACTCGGTGACACCCTCAACGACGACTCGTCGCGCTCGCCCCCTTTGCTCGGTGACGTCCTCGACGACAACTCGTCGCCGTTCACCCCCGCTTAGCGACGCCCTCAACAACGACTCGTCACCGCTTGCCCCCTCCACTCGGCGATGCCTTTGAACCATTTGGTACTTTCTGCAATTTTTTATGTCATTTTCTTCATGGCATAAGCTGTGTGCAATCATGCTGATATGATGCTCATGTTTAAGGAACACAAAATCCAAAGGATGCAATCTCTCTGTATCTGTTCAATCAGCCGCCTTAACGCTGCTTGTCTAGCTGACCCGACACTACGTCCTGAAAGATTGCTACCTCCAAACCGAGAACAGCCTTGATCTAATAGAACATTGAAGTATGCACTCTCATGGTTAATTTGCATAGACATTTGTCTGAAGTGTAATTAGATGGTGCTTTTTGAAACGTTCTAAACTCAACCCTGACTACTGGAAACAGAGTTTAGCATTCTTGTGATGAATGGTGCGCTTTCTACTTGAGCAAGATCTTCTAGCCTTACTATCACTTTAGGGTAGTAAGGGTATCTCTTGTTCCGAATGGACATGATTCTGGGCCTATTGTTAAGGAGGCCAATGACTCTGAGGTTTTTATTTGGTTGAGAGCCAAATACTTGTTTAACATTCCTTTTGCTAGTTGAAAGTGAACTTGGACTCTTTATTTGCAGGGGAAGGCATGTTGTCACATCATTTCTGCATTTAGTAATGCTCATGTACTTGTATTGCACCCTTGTTTTCCTTTCATAATTTGGTTATTCGTGCTTATGCACATAAACTGCATAATGGTGTCTCTTTCGTCCTTAATAATGGAATAAATTTATTCTTCTCCGTGATAAGGGGAAGATTCAAATTTTATCTTGTTTGCATTTTGATTAGTAAAATCAGGTTAGATGTCCAAAAGCATGATCTTTTAATGTCTGCTCGTAAACAATGTGTCAAAGTATAAAGGAAGAGACTGGAAAGCGGGATATACTGCATTGCATGATTATACAAAGAGTTTGATATATGAAAAATGTCTGTTTATGTCAGCTTTTTCTTACTTTGTGACCGAGGAGGGCCTTCCTTTCTAGCTCTCTCATGTTAATGGATGGATTCTGATGTTCAAATTTATGTAAACAGTTGAGCTGGAAAAGCAGAGCTATTGCGATCTCAAAGTTGTGAACAACACAAAAGACCATGTTGCATTTAAGGTACACTTTAGTCGATGTGTAGGCTTGTGCACATTTGTGCATAAATATATCCCTTTTTTGAGTTCTACATCTACCTTCCTAAATTAAATTAAACTTCTAAAGCCTCATTTAGATTTAAATTCTTCCTATTATGCTTTTCTTGGTACAATGCGTCTCAATCTGTTCTCAAGTCTTTCCTTCGGTAGGTTAAAACAACTTCACCTAAAAAGTACTTTGTATGACCAAACTCTTATACGATACAACCTCAAGGTTCCTCTCAAGTAAGAGGTACTGCTTATAATGTCAACCCGACTATCTTCCCATGATGGCTTCTGTTCACTCTGATGGATGTGATTTTTTCACAAATGCTTCTTTCATCACTTCCAAAAATGCTTCTTTCGGCACTTTGCCTATTGATATTTCTCTGGGACTTCCTCGCTGTTTTTATTTCGATGTGCCTTTTATATGTTGATGCGAAGTTACTCAACAAGCCCAACAAGAATACTCGCCTGATATGCAATGCAAGGACAAATTTCTTCTTCAAAGCACCATTGTGCCCTCTAATACTGATGGCAAAGAAGTTCCGCTTGATACTGCGAGGATCAATTCTCGACAATTGACCTTGGTTATTAATTCTAGAAACCTGGATAATGGGATTCTTTCTCTCTCGTTGACTTGATATGAATTTCTTATGTATAAATTGATGTCGATACTCTTCCACCATGCAAGTTTGCCATTAGTAATGAACTTGTGCATTTATTGATCGAAATTTTTATCATGCTTTTTCAGCATTTGAAAGTAGAATGCTATTTTTTTTCCTGTATGGTTTTTAAGGCACATCTCTTACCTAAGAATATGCTGTCCCTTCTTTCTTCTTTCTTTCTTTCACTTGTCCCTTCTCACTTAGTGAAAGAGTCTGTTCACAATGAGCTCTTTTTGTGACATAGTTGCTGCTGAAGACGAGATGTTATGCTTTGATATGTTGAAAACAATGGTAGTAAAGTTTTTAGAGGGTGCAAATTGGGATGAAAAATGAGTTTCAGGTTGGCTAAAAGCCTAAATTCACGCAGTTAATGAGTCATTCTACGTTTATTTGGCATGCCGTGGATGTACTTGTGCTTTTTAGCTGTCAAGTATGAATTGAGATCTAACATAGTAGATTCTTATCCAAAAATATATGTTTTATAGTATTTCTATTAGATGGTTGTTATTTTTTCTTCTAAGACAAATGGATGTGACAGGTGGCGGCTATGGGGTTGAACCCTGAAAAGCATTTGGGGAAAGATATCTCTTTCTTGTACTCATACCTCCATAAATTGAAATAGTACGTAAGGAAGTGTTAATTACAAAGCATGTTGTTATCTTCTTGTTGTGCATTGATTGTGATTTACTGGCATTTTCTCACTTTTGAACCTCGGCCAGGTTGTATGGAATTAACGTTTGTGGAGAAGGAGGGGACTACGAAACTTCAACTCTCGATTGTCCCCACTTTGTCATAAGTTTATTCTTGAACCCATTGTACAGTTCCTCCATTTTTCTGTTCATTGTGATTTCTTCCTTGAATGGGACAAGTACTGTCTGTTCTTCCATTTTCGGTTGTTCATAATTTATTTGTTGCCCATTTTTTGTAAAGGGATGTAGTGTTTATGAAAAGCAAATTACTAGAATCCAAAATAAAATGTATATTTCTGATATGCTGGGACTCTATGGTTGTGTTTACATAGTTTTCTTCAGGAAATGAGTTGCTATGTTTTTGGTTTTACATTCTACTCAAACCTATGGGCGGTTACTCAAACAAAGGCAGTCTGATTTTATTGTTTTAACCTCATTAGAATCTGTTGGAACCTGAAAATGCTGGTTTATAACATCAAACACAGCTTTTCCTTAAGATCTTATCCAATAGCGGGACCGAGCAATTGTTGCATAGTTTATTCTGAAAATGAAACAAAAAAAAAAAAAAAAATACTTGTTGGAACCTGGAATTGGTTCTAACGGGTAGGTTCCAAGTTCCAAAAAATGAGGAACCTGTACCCGAGGGTAGGTTCCAGGTTCCAAACAGAACCGAACCGGAACCGGGAACTGCTCACCCCTTAGAAGGGACTTGTAAATAAGCACTTTGGCATTATATCAATTATTTCATGAACCAATCATCATACCAGTTATGCCACAGAGGAGGTGGCAGCCGAGTCCACATAAGAAGGTCCTGGTAGTAGTGGTAGCTGCAATCCTTCTGTTGTGTTCGAACTTGGAAGACATTCTCTTTCAATTTTCTGAGATTTTCAGCACATTTTGTTGTCAACTCAGTTGAGGCAAATGGCAGATTGCATTATTAACTAGGAAATAAAGAAAATTGCACAAATAATACCTTCTTCATCTTCCGCTTCATTTCCTTCTTCCTTGGCCATGATGACCAATGGCTTCTATAAAAATAATTGAAGATCTTTGCCAGGAAATGAACACGGGGTTCAGAATTTCATGAGCAAAGACTTTCAAACAGCCTTACGAAACACAACCAGAAAGTTGTAAAGACTGATCACAAAAAAGATGGCGCAGAGTGCTTCTTCTTCTTCCTCTTATTCTTTCGACCTTTATCATTCCATGGTGAGATTTTGTTGCCTTGTCTTGGTTGTGTCCTTCGAGGCAAGTCATGCAAAAGTTTCTGCATCATCAAATATAAACCTTGTAATTGGGTCTCACACTCATTGGCTTTTCCTAGTAGCTGTTGTACCATGAGAGTTTGAAAATAATTAATTATTCTAGTAGCTTCATATGTACCTTGTAAAAGATTCAGGAAAAGAATGTACGATAGTTTCAGGTTGTTTATTGTACGATAAATTCAGGTTCACTTATCATATTCATCAAAAGTTACGAACACTAGCAAATTCAACCTTATGAGACTTATAACTAAACTCCACCGGAGCACTAGTTAAAAATGGTCAAGAAAAGAGGATGATGCATGAGGTACACGAGATGGCTGAGAGTAAACTGTGTTACACTTTCCAATCATCTCAACGAGAGATATTGGCGTGACTGCATTGATCCTTGGTTAGTTCTTTCTATTTTTAGATGTATTTTGCATGGAGCGTCCAAAATTAGCTGAAAGTTTTAAGCAAAGACTTGAGAGTCCATTAATATAAACAAGATTACGTTGACCTGGTCCAGGTTCTGGTGATCTATTAATTTCCTCTTCAATGAAATCCATGTGTCGACACCAAAACCTGGGGACATTGTTTTTGCTACACATTACACGCGTCTCTGATTAGTTTGCATTGGGATAGCACTCAACGGAGACTACAATATCAAGCAAAGAAAAAGAAAACAACATAGGAGAAGAGAAGTAAGCAAATAGCACCACCTTCCTTGTTTGTGTTTGGCAACCGAACCGATGCTGAAAAGTTGAAGTGCCCAAGCTACAAAACAGAGAGATGCATTTGTCACTTGGTTAGTTTGCAATATCTAATAAGCAAAATCAGCAATAAGGGATTGTTTGCTAGGAGACTACATTTAACTTAACAAATTCTACACCGCATACATGAGATCTAAGCTCGTTGTATCAGAGACCTTTATCACAACATGCAAAGGATATTATAAACTGACAGAAAAGAGGATATTATCATCATGCATCCTAGTTTATGGATTTTCCGGTGAAATTCCACAGCTGATATAGTATAAGCGCACAAGTTACTTATCACAGTTATGGTATATCTGGCAGTGCATACCAACCTTTGCAGAGCCTCGTTGTGTTCGAGAGTGATCAGTAGAACGATACAGAATCAGACAACTCTGTCAGGTTAACACGCAGAATACCAGTAGGAATGCAGTTGATTAACAGAGAGGTAGAACCTAACAAGCATATAGGAAGCACATTCAATTGAGTATAGGCAGACAAGTTACTCTCTCATTAGTGTTGGTAGGACAGGCAGTGCATACCTTTATCAGCAGAGCCTGATTGAGTTTGGGAATGATATTATTAGAACACAATTGCATCAAAGAACTCTGCATCAGGGCAACATGCAGAAAAATTAGCACTTCCATACTTGATTAAGTAAAACCGAATAAGCATACCAAAAGCAGGTTCAATTGAAAAAAAAATTTGTTCTCAATCACTCGGTTCTGTGCCTTTGAGACCAGATCAAGTGCTTTAATCTTCACAGGCATAACACACTTCCTCGGGACACTCCAGTTGGCCTGTGAGCCTCTTCAAGGTCGGCACAAAAGCTTGCCCTCAGCTGTTGTTGATGATTGCTTGGCAAAATCTCTCTTCATTTTGATCGGTCTCTGGTATGGAATTTGAATTTCCTAAGCCAAGTTAGCCAAACCGAGATCAATCATGCAATGAAATGATTCTACGACAACAACAGGATCAAACAGGATGCAAACTAATTAGCAAAATCATAAATGCCACGCCTAGCTAGTTTTAGACAACAGGCAAAAAATTGTTCCAATCATGCAAAAGGTCATTTGAATTGAAGTACAAAAGTAAGCCTTGACCATTAAATAGACCAGCCAGAGCTGTCACAAAAGCAGCACCGACTTACTTCGCTTGATAATCTTTCAAACCAACACTTCGGCAATTGGTTATGGAAAGCCTATCTACAAATATTTATGAAACAGGCTAGCCAAAACTAATTTTCATTTCTGAGAAACTCAAAAGTAATTAAAAAAGTGGGGGTCTATGGGTACCTATTTTGGGGGAGGGAAAGTGACGGACAGATGGGGGAAATGGACGATTGTGGGAGGGAAAGGAAAAAAATAAATTTGGGTGGGGGAATGGACGATGGTGGGGACTGGAGAGGGAAAAGAAAATAAATTTGGGGGTGGGGGAAATGGATAAGGAAAAGAAGATAGTGGGGTGGACTCTAATGGGAATTCTTTTTTAATCAGAAAAATAAATAAATGAGATTAAAAAATAAAAGTAAATTTAGGGGAGGGAGGGATTTCGAAAAATAAATGTAAATTTGGGATAATGAAATAAAAAAGTGTAAGATTTATTAATATTATTAGTATAAATTCATTATAAACTCTTTATTTATTTATTTATTTGTGAATTTGAATCAAATTAATTAAAAATAAAAACATTTATTTAATATTTAACGTGTCGGAACGTGTCGAAATTCTCTATTTTTTTGAGAAATGACGTGTCGCATGTCGTGTCGTGTCGTATCGCGTGTCCGTGTCGCCGTATCCGTACTACATAGATCACAAGTAGGTTATGTATCTCAGAAAAAAAAAAAAAATGCTATAGTACTTTCTTACCTCTACTAAGGAAACATGACGCGTCTTATTGTTGTAGCTTATGAATTATCACCTCATTATTATCGCAAAATAATGCAATCAACATCTCCATACCATGGATCACAACTACAGCCCTCGTTTGTTTCAGGTAATTTTGGTTGCGTTTCCAATAAGTCACACTCACAAATTTCCAAATACCTTAAATCCAATTTTTCAAGTCCCCGAAGCTGAGTAATTTCTCGCAGGATAGCACCTTTAGAGCATGCAACTTCTTACATCCCGACAAATCTGGCAAAGTCTCAATTTCTTTGCATTCTATAATCATTAAATGTTTCAGAGATCCTGATTCCTCAAGCCCAAGAATCTCTGTAACAAAGGAACCTATCAATGTAAAATTCTCTAAATTTTCAAATTTCGATAGGTTGGGTAATTTTTCTAGGGAATCGCACCTATATATATATATATATATATATATATATATATATATATATATATATATATATATATATATATATATGCTTCGGCAAGACAAGAATCTCTCGAGGTTCTCAACATCATGTAGATTGCGACAACCATTGATATTAAACTCTTTTAGGGTTGCGAAGCATGATAGGTCAGGTAATCTTTCAATGGACTCACAAGAAGAGATATCTAATTCCTCCAACAACTCCGCCTTATCAAGACCTCGTATTTCAACTAGGTTGTAGCAAGAGTCAACCTTTAATTGCTTCAAACACACCGATTCCCGGAAGGATCAGCTTCTTGATGGACCTGCAGTCAGATAAAACTAGCTTTTCCAACTTTTTCAGGGTCACGAAGCTTGGTAAGTCAGGAATTCTTTCAATGGACTTACAATAAGAGATATCTAATTCCTCCAACAACTCCGCCTTATCAAGACCTTGTATTTCAACTAGATTGTCGCAAGAGTGAACCTTTAATTGCTTCAAACACAAGCCAGATAAAACCATCTTTTCCAACTTTTTTGGGGTCACGAATCTTGGGAAGTCAGCAATTCTTCCAATGGACCGATAATCAGAGATATCCAACACCTCTAACAACTTTGCCTTATCAAGACCTCAAATTTCAACAAGATTGTTGCAAGAGAGAGCATGTAGTCGCTTCAAACACTGTAATTTCGGAAGGATCAGCCTTTTAATGAACTTGCACCTACATATATTTATCGTCTCCAAGAACTCTAATTTATCTTGGCCCTGAATTTTAACTAGATTATCGCAATCCTTAATGTCCAATCCTTTTAGACGATTCAATTTTGAGATGTCCATTCTTTCAATGGAATTGTAGTGTTTTATTGACAACTCTTCCTAGTACTTGAACTCGTCAAACTCACGCAACATCAGCTTAGGACAGAGTCAACACAAAGTTTCAAGAGGTTTGAGGGAAGCTCCGGAATGTACTCAAGTTCATTGCATCCATAAAAATGAAGTTCTTCTAGGTGTTTTAGGCAAGAAAGCTCAGGCAATTTGCGAATCGGGTAATAGACATGAATATATGTTAAGCCGGAAGAAGGCCCTAGCAACAATCGGAGTTCATTATGGGATCCGCGAAGGATATTGAGAAGAGCATGTTTCTGCATGCTATTTGGCAGTTCAGATTGGAATGTGTGAATGATGTTGAAAAGCGAAGGAAATTTTTTACAGAGTTTTTCTATAAATGCCACTCTCTCATCATCGTGGGATTTAAAAAATTAGCCTCCGTAGTTTTTCAAGCCTTCCAATAGCACCGGGAACCCTTCAATCGCAGAATAACTAATGTCCATATATTGTAAGTTCTGTAATTCCCAATTGAGATAGGGATTTCTCTCAAAAACTTGCTACGGCTTAGATCAACTTCTCGAAAATTGTTCCCCGGAAAGTAGTGAGTACTCCCAATCGTAAAGGACTTGAGCGATAATGTCGACAATGAAGATGCCAACCGAAATAATCGAGAGGTCAAGGTATTCTAGAGAAGAAAGATTCTCAATATTCTAGAGAAGAAAGATTCTCAATTGAGTTAGGGAGTTTCTCCAATGACCAACATTCGGAGAGGTTAAGATGTTGGAGAGAAGAAAGATTCTCTAAGTTAGGGATATCTCTCAAGGACCAACACTTGCCTAGGTTGAGGTGTTGGAGAGAAGTAAGTTTCCTAATTGAAGGGATTCCAACCAACAAGCAACAATTCAAGGCACTTAGTTTCTTTAGCATCCTCAGAAAACTGATTGACGAAGGAATCTCTCTAATAGCGGTGTCATCTACAAGAAGTTCTTTTAGGTTTTGCAATTCGCCCACTTCCTTTGGTAGCTCTTTGATAGAGAAACAGTCTCTCAAGTCCAAGGAAACGAGGCTCTTGACTTTGCCAATAGAAGGGCAGACTTTCTCCAATTTTCGACAATTCCTCATATAAGAATCTATAACTTTGTGAAAGTTGAGAAATTAGGAGTACCTTTTAAATGATCGCTACATGAAGGTCAAGAACTCTTAGTCCCTCCGCCTCCTGTACAAAGGAGAATAAGCTGTCAAAAAGGAGTTTAATGGACAAGACAATATAAAGCAAAGATCACAGAGAATGTTTTTTTTTTTTTTTTTTTTTCAATCTTATCATGATTAAACTCCATCTGCTCCAAACCTCTGTGAGCTTGTTTCGTGACAACTCTAGCACCACTAGTTTAGGTAGATGTAAATTGATTGCCAAAGAAGACATGTTGGGTTCAATGCCTAACCACCGAAGCCATCTTAATTCAGAAAACACTTCGTTAAAGTCTCCACTTAAAGCCTTCTGGTGCAATTGGAGGAACCTTGAGTTCGATAAGGTTTTAAACAGTTCACTTGTGCACGTAGAGGGACAGCCATGGAGGCAATAATATCCGATCATGTGGACATCTGAAGGAGACCCTTGCATATCAAATCAATCAATTGAATGTCTAAATTGACTTTTTTATTTTTTATTTCTGGTTTTCTAAATCCTAGACTTACACAATTTGTTATCTTTTTACCTCTCGCTATGCATAAATGTTGACAGTTTAACTCACATATAATATATTGATAATCTTTTGAAATTTAAACAATATTTTAAACGAAAAGAACAATGCTTCTTGCTTTAAAAAATTGAAGACGAAACATGTTTTGCCTTCTGCTTTTTCTGAATCTTGTAATGGATGAACTTTGACTTTTATCCAAGGTGAAATACGTAAAACTTTTAAAACATACAAATGTTAAAAGAGTGTCCACGGATAACTTAAGTAGCTAAGGAAGAACCCGATTCTCTCAATTCGTTAACTTCTCTTGTCAAGTGTTTAATCATTGCTTTTAAAAATGAAACTTTTTTTGTCATGTATGTTCAAAAGGTGATAGTATTTAAATAATATTTTAGATTTAGATGGGAATTGGAAAAGAGTTGGTTTTAGGCCAATTAAAAAAAAATAATTGACTTCCTTTCTTGGTGTTATTGTTAGATTAAGGTTTCTAACATATGGAACAATAGGTTGTTGCTGGGCAGTATCTTTCGGCAAACTCTGCCAGAGGAGAGTTTCTGGAGAAATCTACTCGTGTATTTTACCAAAACAAAAGAGTGAAGATACGTATGTCCGTTTTCCCGAGACTGGCACCGTTTCTTTTTGCATAAGTCAAAAAGTACCGCTTAACTTCGTTGCATTGTCCAAAAAAAAAAAAAAAAAACTTCGTTGCTAAACTGACCCCAAAAAAAAAAAATTGACCAAAAAAGAAACTGACCAAAAAAAAAAAAACTTTGTTGCTAAAAGAGATCATTTAATTAGTAAAAGATGGTGATAATTTAATTACTAAAAGATGGTGACAAAATCCCGGACGGCCAATACTTTTTATTTTTCCCGAAAGTTTAGTTGATCGGTGACGGTACTCGATAACGTTCGAGCACCGAAATTTTAAAAGAGAATTTACTCTAAACACACAAAACTCTAATTAAACTTTTTATTGAATTAGCGTCCCGAGCTTGACCACAGATACATCAAGCCGCGACTCAATTTGGGCCCGTTTGGTTTGGCTTTTAGGGAATGCATTTGCCAAAATGCAAATACCTTTGGGTGAAGGAGGTTTTCTAAAATACAAATATCGTTTGGTAAAATTTGTATTGAGATATAACTTTGGCCAAAATACCGTTTGGTAAAATTTGCATTTGTAAATTACTTTTATTAAATTAAAAAAACAAAAACAAATTCTTTTTTTTTTTTTGAAATCAAATGACAGGACCGTCGGATCCGGGCGGTCGGATGGTCGGATTTGGCGCTTGGGTTGCGCGACCTTAGGTGATGGTCGCCTGGTCGCACCGGGGCGGCCAGGATGGCTAGATCGGGCGGCTTGAGTTGCGCGACCTCAGGCGGTTGTCGCATGGGGTCGCGCGACCAGTGACCAAGCGGCGGCCGCGCGACCTAGGCGACCGTCGCCTAGGTCGCGTGACCTCAAGCGCCGTCGCCAGGGTCGCTCAACCCGGGCGACCAAGTGATGGTCGCGTGCAACCCAGGTGACTAGGCGACAGCTGCGCGCAACCCAGGCGACGGTCGCCGAGGTCGGGCGACCCTCAGGCGGCGGTTGCCAGCGTGCGCCATCCCTTCGCTAGTGGTAGTTGGCCTCCGATCAGCAGCTTGGAGAGGTTGGAGAAGATGAACAGTAACCAAGCTACTTGCATTTTCATGATGCAACTTACAACTTTCCAATGCATTTCAAGAGCTTTATTAGGCTAAATGCCTTTAGATTTCTTCGGAGATGCAATTGCATCTTCTTAAAGTTGCGCAAAAATGCGAATTAAACGCGTTTGCATTTGACCAAAAGACTTTAGAGTCTAAATGAATATTTTTAATGCTGAACCAAACATGCCCTTTGTATTAAAGAACCTGTGGACGAGGGACTTTGCAGTTTGACATGGCACAGACTTCCAGAGGGACAAGGCTGAGATGTCCATGACAGGAGCGGTGGTCTTGGTAAAAAGGTAAGGTAAAAAAGCAGTACAATTGCCGCGTGAAAAGACGCGCAGTCTTATCGCGCAATCCTCTCCACGAGAATGCGCGTCTCGTTCGGTGGCTTCCCTTCAGAAAAACAATTTAATTGCTACCGGTCAGTCAATCAGCAATATAGGGATGCCCGTCGGTCAATAACTCGAGACTATCGTCTGCTACTGATTGGTCCTCTCTCTCTCTCTCTCTCTCTCTCTCTCATATTTCTCACTTTCTCTGTATCTTCCACATTCGGCCTTCCCTCTACCGATTACTCCTCTCTAGCTTTCTTTGTTCTTTTCCCTCTTGAAAGTTCTCGCCCAGGCTTGTTAAGGTTCTTCTCTCTCAGATCTCGCACCTCTCTCCGCATCTCAGCTAGCTGAAGGTAATCGCTTTTTCCATTTCTCCTTAGTGTGTTGTTTATATTGACGCTTTATCATCAATCGGCTGAATCAGTGTGTTTAGGGTCTTCTCTCTCCGATCTCGCACCTCTTTTCGTATCTCAGCTCGCGGAAGGTCATCGTTTTTTCATCTCTTATTACCGTGTCATTTCCGTTGATTTGTTGCGGCTGAACTAGTGTGTTTTGGGCTCTTTTTATTCTATTGGGAAGGTGGGTAGCTGCTGAATAACTTAGGATGGATTTTTTTCTTTCGGTCTCTCTTTCGAGTGGTTATTACCTGTTAACTGGGAATGTCACCAGCCCAGATTTGACTTTCGTTGCTGAGGAAACCCTTCGTTTCCAACTTTAGATGGGACTAATCCTATGGCTTCTCTGTCTGATTGTTCGTTTGCATCGTAATTCAATATCGATCTTTAGTTAACCTTGGACGAGTTGGCATGCAAGCACGAGAGATTCCACTGCGTGCAAAATTTATGATAATCCTCCTGAAACCAGGGACCAACTTGTGAGGTTTCCCTGTTCTTGAAGATCTAAAAGAATGAAATAATTGAAATGGGGGAAAAAAGGTAAGCCGGTTCAAGGGTGGACTAAGGTAGCTGGTTTCAAAAAAATTCGAAGCCAATTAACCATTCTAGAGCTAATGACCCTTAAGAACAAGTCTTCTCTTAACGAGATTTCATTTGACAATTTTTTCTCACTATTGAACAATCCAAACAAATCATATTTATTTTCCTCGAATTATTGAACCAGATGATCCTAAAAAAGCATACTCCCTTTCACCACTAACTCATTTTCTCCCTTCAAAGCTTTGAATTTTGACGGATCTGTTACATGAAAAGAGTTTTAAAAAAATGGTGCAGTTCATACAAAATAGACAATAGCTAATTTGTGAAGGTTTGTCTATTGTTAACTCTTTTATATGATTACCAGCAATACAAAAAATAAATTAATTTGATATTTTGACGTACATACATGAAAACAGTTAAATAAATTGAACCATATGGGCTTATTAGGAGATTCACCTAGCTTTATATCACTCATATCTTGCACCTCTTTTATTACAAACTCCAAATGTATTCTTTAGATGCGATTAATCAATTTAATTTGGCTTATCGCGAAATTAGCAAAGAATCGTATTTGACTTCCATTTTTTTTGGAGAAAAGGACTTTGCGACGATATTCTCAAGGTGGGCCTTCCAACAAAAATGGGGACACGCACTCAAGGCCATTTTTAAAACCTTGGTCCTCCTCTTCGAATTTTCCTCAGCAGCTTTCTTTTACTTTCTTCTTCACTTCTCCTTCCATCAAACCATTACCTTATTTCTGATCGTTCAGACTTCCATGGAGGAAGGGCAAAGTCGATAACACTTCATTCCCTTTCCCTTCTTTACTTATAATCCATGTTTGTGAATGTTTCTATGTGTTATAAATTCATAATTCAAAAGCCCTTTTTACGTTACCTCAATATTGCTGCTTCTTTTGAAAGTAGGACCAGACACTTCATTCCCTACTTTCCTAAGCTTTTTCCTATATTATTTTTTTTGGAATATTTGGCATATTATTCACCCCTACCAGTTCCGCAATTGAAGTTGGCCTCCTATTTTAGGTGATTTCTGAACCTTTGTAAACATTGAATGTCTTACTTTTTAGATACTTCTTTTTGTATTGGCTTACTGATTCTTCAAAAGCCGAATGATATGCCAACAAAATTGTAATAGAAAATTGACCTGGAAAATATCTCAAGGATAGGGTACAAGTATTTATATCATTAGTAACTTAATACTAACGTGTTATGCTCATTTAGTGTCATTTAACAAATTATGGCTCTATTTTACAGACAATATATACATCAATATTTTATATTTGAAAGTTCGAAGTGAATAGCTTGGTTATATCGTATCATAGATTGTTTTATATAAAATTGTTGACATGTGAGGTCAACATGGAATAAATAAGAGAGAAATGACAACGATTATTTGGTCATCTCTGGCTCTCATTTTCAACTTCATTAAGAATTTGCTAGACATCGCCAGCTAAGAGCATGCACTCGAGGCAAGCATGAGTGGAGAAGTAGCTGGTTGAGTGAAAAGGAAATGGAGAGAAAAGAGGAGAGGGAAAGTCAAAATTCCTTGATATATGTTTGGATAAATGGTGATTTGAAATGATGTGAATGGAACTTATTGTCATTGATCGACTTGATTAGCCTTCATTCTGTTCATTCTTAAAAAGAAAGTAAGGACAACTTTGGAAGAAAGTGCAATATTTGCATGTCCTTTCATTTCTAAGCACTTTTAGAGAGAACTAAAATGTGGCCCAAAAGGAAACATTTCCCTTTATTTAAAATCATTTTCATCAACTTCCATCGTAATTTGAACTGTCGAACAATTGAAATTTTTTTCTCAGTTAATAATTTAACTTTAGTTAATTTTATTTATGAGCGATGTGTAAAAATTATAAACCCACCAGTTAAAAGACAAATTTTATCCAATTAGGAAAGTGCACGCATATGGAGGGCGAAGTCCATTGGGAAACAATTACATGACATTACATTAGTTTGGCCAATGGAATTGGGGTTAGACAGAAAGGTTTGGGAAAATGAGGTGGTGGAGATAGTGAGGTTTGTTTGTATATTAGGTTAAAAATAATAAGAATAAGGTTGAAGATTATGATAAGGATTAGGCGTTGTGCTAGCTTATATTCAAAGGAAGATGCATGTATGGAGTTTCACGTAATTTCAATATCTTAGGTGTGAATTAGAAGAATTTTTCTTGCAATATCATAGACGTGTGCGAAGTTATGTAGTAGTAAAGTATATGTTTTCGTTTAGTTACTTATTTCAATTGTTTTGATGTAGGCTTTTTGGGGGCCTCTTTGGGGGCATCGCCTAATCTTCCTCAGTCAAACGACGTCCGTCAACCTAACTGAAGGCCGTATCAGTGATACATCTCTCTCTCTCTCTCTCTCTCTCTCTCTCTCTCTCTCTCTCTCTCAAGAGTACGAACCTTCTTCAGCATTTCGAAGGGGAGAACTTAATGTACACGTTATTTGTGAGTGGACCAAGCCAACAAGTTTGATCTGAAGGCAAGGACTCAAGCATTTGCAGAAAAGCATCCTAAAAGCATCTTTGTTGTTCATCAATCCTTTTGAGCTAAAGAAAAAGCATCTTTTGTTTCAACTTTCTCCGTCAGATCGTCATGGACAAAGGGCAGAGTAGCATTGAGGGAGCATCCACTTATCCGTCCATCTCTCTGGTACCCACAAATGTAGGTCACAGTTACGATGTGTTTTTGAGCTGTAGAGGCTCGGATACCTGCAGGACATTCGCCGGTCACCTCTACCAGAGTCTAATCAAAGCAGGGATTGTACCGATTTGCATGTTTAGGGATGATAACAGCATACCAGTTGGTGAGAAATTTGGTTCAGAGACTCTTGATGCCATTGCACAATCTAAGATTTCGATCCCCATCATCTCCGAAAATTATGCTTCGAGTAAATGGTGCCTCTGTGAGCTCATTCATATCATGGATAAGAAGAAGAGCATGTCACACATAGTCTTGCCGATTTTTTACAAAGTTGCCCCATCGGATGTGCGGCATCTAAAAGGAAATTTTGGAAAGGCCTTCCGTTTGAGTCAAGTGTATTTTGAGGAGAAGGATATCCGGGGAAGGGCAACGAGCACTTAATGAAGTTAGTCACTTAAATGGATGGGAATCTGAGAAAATTGCCAATGGGTACTTCACTAAACTTTTTCTTTTTGATAAGTAAGTTTTCTTCTTCATGCAAAACTGATGAAATGCAGATGAATTACTTTTATTGCAAGGCTCATAAAATATTCCCAAAATATCCCAATAAACCACCATAATGCCTCAAAGACAACAAATATTGGTACTCCCTAGAGGTGGCAAAATGGGTCTTAGACCCATATATGACCCATTTAAATGGGTCACTTTTTTTGACAAAAAGTAGTTAAATGGATTTAACAATTAAAGATTTAAGATAGGTGGGTCTTAGTTAGGTCTTAAGTTGGTCTTAAATGGGTTGGATTTAAAACCCATTTTCAACCAAAACCTCATAATCTCTCTCTTCACTTTTTTACTTTACAAAAAAAAAAAAAAATATATATATATATATATATATATAAATCGAATTTATAATTATTTATAATTTTAATTTTATTTTAATTTTATTTTTCTTTCATTTTCTTTCTTTTTTCTTCTTCCTCCTTCCGGTGGCTCGGCACGGCGATGGTTGGCGATCGGCCGGGCGAGCCTCGAGCTCGCCGGATCTGCGAGGCTCGAGCCTTGCCGATTTGGCAAGACTTGAACTTGCCGGTGTCGGGCGAGGCCTCCGCCTCGCGATCGACAAGCCTCGCCCAACACCGGCGAGGCGGAGGCCTCACCGACGTTTGGTGAGGCTCAAGCCTCGCCATCCGGTGAGGGGTGAGTTTGAGGCTTGCCCGATCCGGCGAACTCGAGCTCACCCGCGGTGAGCCTAGAGCTCATTGGTGTCGGGCGAGCTCGAGGCTCGCCTATGGCCGGGTCGCCGACCGTCGTCGTGGTCGCGCTGGCCAAAGAAGAAGAAGAAGAAAAGAAAATTAAAAACTATATTCTTAAAAAATAAAAATAATTAAAAAATCGAATTTTAAAAAAAAAATGTAAAATTCGATTTTTTAAATAATTATTTTAAATATTATAAAATTGTCCATTAAATTTGTATTGTATAAAACTACTTTAGCAATACCAGCTTTTTTAAATATGTATATATATATATGAGAAACTTTCTTAAGTTTAGTTAAATGGGTCGGGTATGAGTAAAAAATTTTCTTGCTGCAATAAATGGGTCATAAATGGGTTAAATGGGTCGATTTGAGTCGGACCATTTATGACCTGACCCATTGAAAACAAAACCAACGACCACTAAAACCAAAACATCCCATAATGCCCTAAAATTTTACATATTCCTCCGGTGAGAGCGAAAATGCAAAAAAACGACAATACCTCCCATTGATAGTATCAATCACTAAAGCAATAGGCCTACAAAGGACTCCAATGCTCGGTCTTCCAAAGCTTGCTCACCGCCAGATAAATTGACCTCCTATAGCCAACAAGGGTTAGCTCAGTTGATAAGGATTGAAGTATTAGTTGATAAGGATAGAATTTGTCTAGGTTCATCATCTCTCATTGTTTTTGTTGTTTGACAGGCACGAGGAAACATTAATAGGATGCGTGGTTCAAACTGTTATGAGCAAATTACAGGAAGATTTTCGGCTAGATGTGCCTACGCAACTAGTTGGACTTGATGGTCATCTAAAGAAAATTATGAATTGGATAGACAGCCCTTCCACCAATGCTCGAATGATTGGTATTTATGGCATGGGCGGGATAGGCAAGACAACTCTTGCCAAGTGCATCTACAATCAACTCTTGAATAAATTTGGGCATGTCAGCTTCCTTCCAAATGTTCTAGAAACTACCAAGATCCACGGTATTACGTATCTAGAGTCAACTTATATCAGATATACTACAGAGCAGAATTCAAGTGTCTAGAATTGATGAAGGAATTAATATAATCAAATGTAGATTCAAGGGAAAAAAGGTTCTCATTCTTGTGGATGATGTAGATGACGTGAATCAACTAGATGCATTGGCTATGGAACGTAATTGGTTTATGGCAGGAAGTATGATCATTGTTACAACTAGTAATAAAGCCATTCTCGATCAATCTGAATTTGAGGTAGACTACAGTTACGAATTGAATGAATTGGATGAGGTGCATGCTATGCTTTTGTTTAACAGACATGCATTTCATATGGACCATTCTCCGAGGAACTTTCAGGCCATATCTTGTGATATCATATCCCTCTTGGGTGGGCTTCCCCTAGCACTTCAAGTTGTAGGTTCATCCTTGTATAAAAAAACAAATCAAAAAGTATGGGAAGATGTGCGGAGGCAATTAATGAACCAGCCACATAGAGATGTCCGAAGATATTGCAAATAAGATATGATGCATTAGAAGATGGATGTAAGCAGATTTTTCTGGATATTGCTTGTTTCTTAATTGGCGAAGACAACGAATTTGCCATATATGTGGGAGGACTGTGGGTTTTATCCAAGGCTAGGAATTGAAGAGTTGAGGCTGAGGTGCTTAATTAAAATTGGATATGATGGTAAGTTTACAATGCATGATCAACTTAGAATTTTTGGAAGGAGCATTGCTTGCCAAGAAAGATTCCCAGAGAAACATAGCAGATTATGGGATGACGATGAAGCCTTTGGAGTACTAATGGGAGGAAAGGTAACATATGGCACTCCTTATGTTTTCCCTCTCCCTCGTATTTTTATATACTTAATCTGATCTATTCTAATCTTTTATCTGGTATGAACTTATGCTCCTAACTTTAGCGAAAAATTCCATTCATGATTCAAGGCCATCATAGAGAAATTGTGACAACTAGTTGTGTTATAAGTTTTGAGGATGAAAAGGTTATATCATCTCGTGATGGTTACCATGTAAATTATTTTGGCCAAAATTTGATTTTACAATAAATTTAAAATCACTTAACTACGATTCTACACTAAAAATATTGTTGACTTGAAGTATGTCGTTTTCATATTTAGTTGGAAAGAATGATAAGACTACAATAATAAATAGAGGTGCAGTATAACATCATAGAACAAGTAAATGATTATTTCTTTGTCCATAAAAATAATAGATAATAGGTGCCAATTATAATAAACTAATAATCAAACAAAACATCAGCATTGAAATTAAGGTGTCAAACTCACACTTATCACGTGTTCTTGCTTTCTAGTACGGCTCAATTCGCTGCGGTGCTCCTATATTTTATGAGCCCAATATTTGATATGTTATTTCTGATTTTGAAGGTAGCTGTCCCTCCCTCCACTAGTTATATCTATCTTTTTCCATTCTTCTTTCCTCTTAATAGATACGATAGCAAAATCCCCATTATAATAAAAAACAGAAAATCTTATTATTGTATGTAAGACTGTATCAGGTTGACCTTGTTCATATCGTGGATTAGGTTAGGTGTATGATAAAGAGTGAATTTTCCTCATCTCTTTCTTTGTTTCTTTCATTGCCATCGCCTTTTCCTCTCAACTTTTTTTTAATAAACATTTCTCTCCTCTCAAACCCTTTACGGCGACCCGCGCTCAAACCCTCTTTGACTTAATGCCTCTTGTAGGCCATTCGGTTTCTTTCCCCTCAAACTCTTCTGACACTTGTTTATACCACTCTTTGTTGGAGGAGATTTCGCTTTTGATTTCTCCAATTAAATTACTTAAAATTCAAATTACGATAATAACTTGAGTCAACTTTAAATGAATCCACGAGATAATGTTGTCATTCAGCATTTACAAGTGAAAACCATCCATAATCTCTACTATCCACTTTGCAAATATAGTTAGTCAATTGTCAAACGAAACAAGTAAACCCATGCCTTGCTTATATATAAAGAGGGAATTGCTAATCATTGGAAATTTCATTTGGTGTCACTGGCCAAAATCTCAGCGCAAAATTGGCGCAGATTGGGTCTAGTCTATATCTAATCTAATACCAAAACTAGAAAAGTGAGATTGGTCTCATTTTAGGTCCCTTCAAATTTTACCCTTACGTTAGGATTCCCCTACCAAAAAGTAAAGTCTCACTTTTCTAGAGTACTTTTTCTATGCCGACCCATTCCATACCTGTGGGAGTTATATAATATCCTCTTCATATCATTCCCAATTCTTATCATCATCCTCATAGTATTTTTGAAAGTTATGTCAAGTCACATAGTTCACATAAGAATTAGCATAATGTTAATAGAGCACACATGTAAAGCGTGTATAGAGTCTTGAAGACATTAAGCAAAGTCTAGCTATAAAAATAACCCCATTTGTAGGTCGAATTTTTCTTTAAAGTCTAGCACATGCTTTTTTTTTTTTTAGTAGGTCGAATGAGGGGCCCTACAGGCTTGAAGTTACTTTGCTCAAGAAATGGATGTTGATAAATGAGTACTAATATATAATTCCTAATTCACCTCTTAGGAAATCATGCCCATGCTAAAAACAAATACCAACGGTTTACATTAAGATACCTCTAGAAAACGTATTTGACAAAAGTTGACACCAACAGCTATTGAATTCCGTAACACTGAAATACTCCCTTAACTCTTGTTACCAGGTGAGACAAGAGCTTTATTAAATCCGATTGAATAGTTCAAACAGGGAGTTGTTTGTAAATATTATATGAAATCAAACTCGTATCATGGACCTAATCTACATACACGGGCTCGTTCCTGACCTACTGAACTAGCTGCATAGGGTTGCTTCTCAGACATTTCAGCTAAAACTTTCAGAGAACTGCCAACTGTACTTTCTGGTGACTTACTTCTAATTCCGAATCCTAAAGAAATTGACCATCTAATAAATCGTACGTTATATTGCTTCTGGCAACTTACTTCTAATTCCTAATTCTAAAAAAGTTGACCATCTAATAAATTGCAACCAAAAAAAAAAAAAAGAACAACTTACTAGATATGTCTCTTTGGCACCTAACGAAGCGTGGCTGGGCACCTGCTTAAATCCAGAATCCAATTGCTACGCTGTTCAAGCGATAGCTGTCTCTCTGGAGGCCCAGCCTCTAACCAGGAGCTATGGCTTCTTGTGATCTTCATCGTGAACATCTTAGTCTGCTCCTCTGAACGTGTCTTTGTTGGAACCAAAAGGATAAAGAAGTTTTGAAGGCTTTGGTGAGGAGAGAAGACAAATATACAAGGAAGAGATTATGTTCAAAATGCCTAGTGTAGGCTTTATACAGAGTACACACCACACGTAAAACTTAACAATACAAGCTTTTCTAAGCTCAACTCTCTCTATTTCTCTCTCTATCTACGTCTCTACCAAGTGAGCTTATATAGAGAAGACAAACAGCCAAGTGAAGTCAGCAAAAAATTCCAGCTGTTGCAAGCTTGTTCAACACAAATCTCTAAGCAAATCAGTAACCAGTCCACACCTAGATCAACTCTTCTTTGGCGGTTTGCAGAGGTCATTTAATCAAGTCGGTTTAAGGAGTAGAGCTCCACCGCAGCTTGAAAGGTGAAAAAGTTTAGGGGGTTAACGTGAGTGCTTCAACAAAAGCCAAAGAGATAAGAGATTAAACCACCACCTTTATCTTTTTCTTCTCTGACCAATCCTTTTGCGCTCTACCGCCCTATGCCACCGCTTTCAGTCCAATAAGGACTTTTCCTCTTTAATCAAAATCAGTTTTATTATTTCTAACGGTCTGCTCCATGCCAAAACTGACAAATCCTTCGTTCACGGATTCGTATGTCCACGTCAACTTGGGGCTTGATTTATTTTTGGTCAAACTCGAGACACTAATCCAATTAAAAGTTCAAATGGAGTTTTGTGTGTGTGGAATTAATGCTCTAGCTTTTAAAATTTTGATACTTGAGCGTTGTTAAACTGTCATTGATCAATTAAACTTTTTGGGGGAGATATATGCGTATTGTTATTAAAGTCAATCAAAGCCATATGGGATTTTTTTTCACCATCTTCTACTAATTAAGAGATCTGTTTTAGCAGGAACTTAAACAGTATGTTTTGACTAATAAGATGCAAGAGGAAACGGTGCCAATCTTGTACAGGCGGGCATATGTATCTTCAATTTTATTTTTCTTTAGGTATAGACAGATAAGTGTATATCTCCAAAAACTTTCATATGGCAGAGTTTGCTAAAAGATATTGCCCAACATTGACAACCTACCGTTCCATATGTTAGAATCTAAATATAATGCCATGAAAGGAAGTTAATTACTTCATTTTTAGTTGGTCTGAAAACAACTTTTTTCCAATCCCCTCCGAAATAAGAATTATTATTTAGATACTAAAAGTATATTGCAAACAAATGTCACGATGTCGGGGAAATTACTCAATCAGTTTCAAACTTATTGTACGTGTGCCGATTCAGTCCTAAAGTTTCAAATTTGACAATCTAGTCCTAAACATTTGCACAAAATTCCAATGTAGTTTTGCTAGTCGATTTTGCCAAGAGTCGATTGAATTGACATCTGCATAATATGTTTAGAAGTGATTGAACAATGTCCCCTTGCGACATCACTTTTTAAAAATATTTTACAAGAAAAGTTTTATTTTTAAGAGTTACAAGAATAGTTAATGAAATTGTGAAATATTGTTCAAAATTAAAAAGATAATAAAAAAATTGATGAGTTTTCATGTCAATATTAATGTATGACGAGGGTAGAAAGATGACAAATTGTGCGAGTCCAAAATTTAGAAGTGCAAAAATTCAGTTGATTCATTTGATATACAGGTAACTAACAGAATCCAGGCAATTCGTCTCCGTGGATACTATGACAGGCCGTTGTTGGATTATAGGCCCGCTGGCCATCTCCGGGCATACACAAATGAACAATTTAAAAATTTACAAAGTTTAAGGTTCCTTCAATTGAGGGGAGTGACTTTAAGCGGAGACTTTGATAAGCTATTTTCCGAATTAAGATGGCTTCAGTGGTTTGACAACGAAACTACTCCGCCCTTTACAACAACCGATTTGCATCTACCGAAATTAGTGGTGCTGCAGTTGTCAGGCAACAAGTTCACAGATCATTGGAAAGGATGGAGTTCATTCATGGTAAGATGGAGAAAAGAAGACATCATCTGTTATTTTTTTGTATGTTTTGTTTTGTCGATCAACTCATTGTTTGACAGCTTATTCTTCTTTGTATAGGTGGGAAAGCGGCTAAAAGTTCTTGATCTTGCATCTTGTGAATATTTAATATGTACTCCTGATCTCTCCACTCTCATAGAGTTGGAAATTCTCATCTTGAAAGAATGTTGTAGACTCGGAGAGAGTTCACCCTTCTATTGGCCAAATCAAGAGACTCATTTCCTTGGACTTGAGTGGATGTGGAAGTCTTAGGGAGCTACCGGGAGAAGTGGGCGAATTAGAAGAACTAAAAGAACTTATTTTAGATGGTACTTGTATTATAGAAGTTCCCATGTCAATTGGTTCTCTGAGAAAGCTAGAGAAGTTGAGTGTCGTTGGTTGTCGGCATTGAGAGAAATGCCAAGCTCAGTTGGGGATTTACATAATTTGCAACATGTGGACATTCGTCGTTCGGCAATTGAAAAGCTACCTGGTGCTATTAAAATGTCGTGGAGGCAGAGTCTTGGATCCCACCTTAGTCTGAAAGGGGAAAATCCAAAGGAAATTAGTGTTTGGTCTTCACTCAAGATTCTTGACCTTGCTTGTTGCAATAATCTTAGATGTACTCCTGATCTCTCAGCTTCGAAAGAGTTGAAGATTCTCATCTTGAAAGACTGTGACGAACTGGAGCAAGTCCACCCTTCTATTGGCAAAGTCAAGAGCCTCGTTTCCTTGGACCTGAGTGGCTGTGGCAGTCTCAAGGAGCTACCAGAAGAAGTGGGCGAATTAGAAGAACTAAAAGAACTTATTTTAGATTCTACTGGTATTACAGAGATTCCTAAATCAATTGGTTCTCTGAGGAAGCTGGAGAAACTGAGTGCCTACTTTTGTCGGTCATTGAGAGAAATCCCAAACTCAATTGGGGATTTACAGAATTTGCAAAATCTGGACATTAGTGATTCTGCGATTGAAAAATTACCTGGTGCTATTGGATTGTTGAAAAAATTGCAGAGGCTAAGTCTCCAATTCTGCTATAGAATGAAAGGGGAAATTTTAAGTGAGATCAATGACTTGTCTTCACTCGAGATACTTGATATCACTAGCACACGGATATCCAACCTGCCAAAAAGCATACATAATCTTTCTTCTCTCCAACGCCTTAGCCTATGGGGCTGTTACGAGCTTCAGTTGCTACCAGAGCTTCCTTCTAGCTTAACAAATCTGTCAGTCTCTTGCCAAAATTGCACATTGCCCCAGCTTTCTTGCCTAATCCACCTAGAAGAACTTGATCTCTATAAATGCGTTCAACTTAAATGCATCCCAGAGCTTCCCTCAAGACTACGGAAACTTTGTGTTGCCTCCTGTCATAAGCTGATATTGCCAAAGTTTGAAGTATTCACGTACATGGAAGAGTTGTCAATAAAAACTGCGGTTCCATTGAAAGATTGGACCTTTCAATATTAAATCATCTGAAACGATTACATGCCGAAGATTGCTATAATCTAGTTGAGATTCAGAGCCATAATAATTTGGATTTCTTGGAGGAGATAGTTATAGATTGCTGCAAGTCCATTGGAAGGCTGATCCTTCCGAAGTTACAGTGTCTGAAGCAATTAAAGGCTAAATATTGTGACAATTTAGTTGAAATTCAAGGTCTTGATAAGGCGGAGTTCTTAGAGGTGTTGGATATCTCTTACTGTGAGTCCATTGAAAGACTCCCTGACCTATCATGCTTCGTGACTCTGAAAGAGTTGAACATCAATGGCTGTTGCAATCTACGTGATGTTGAGATCCTTGAGAGATTCTTGTTGTGCCGAAGCATATACATAACGGGGTGCCAATCCCTAGAAAAACTACCAAACTTGTCGAAATTTGAAAATTTAGAGAATTTCACGATGAGGTATTCGTTTGGTGTTACAGTGATGCCTGGGGTTGAGGAATCAAGATCTCTGACACACATAGATATCACAGGATGCAAATCAATGGAAATTTTGCCAGATTTATCGAGATGTGATAAGTTACAATCTCTAGTGGTACGAGACTGCAAGAAACTTACTCAGATTCAGGGACTTAAAAATTTAAATTTAATTTATTTGGATATTTCTGGATGCGACTCCTTGGAAACAATACCAAAATTACCAGAAACTGGCGTCTTTAGAAATTATGAAAGAGTCCAAGATGAATTTCCTGATGGCAATACTATACTGCTGTGATAATGATGTGATGAAGCTTATATCCATATTACAACAGTGATACGAGTCATGTTTCCTTAGTAGAGGTAAATAAGCAATAAACTATTATTTTGCTTCTAGAATTCATGACCTGCTTTTCATCGCTATCTTGTTTTGACAAGAAAGCTTTCCCTTGACAAGGTTTTGGACCTCCTAAATTGAAGGAGTGGGGAAGTTGGTCGTAGAAGCTAAAATGATGCTTCAGCCAAGATCAATAGACCCAAATTTGGGTCTGTGTACAATGGAAGGCATTGGTCATCTAGTGAGATTTTTCATCCTTCAAAGGTCAGTGTGAGCCAATAGAGTGATACTTTTCTTGAAGCTATACTTTCTAAGAATGATTTACTCCACACTCGGTGTCTATTTGATTGATTTTGAAAATCCTCAATTTGCCTAATTACACTTGCTGTTGATTGCATTATAGCAATGTTTTGTAATTTATCCTTCATTGGTAGCTTTTGAAGACCGCAATGCAGCTTGTGAGGCGGAGAATGAAATATGAACTAAGGTAAACAAGAATTATTACAATTTCCTTCTTGGTAAACCCGAGTTTTGAATTTTTCATCTAGAGGTGATTATCTTTAGCTACTCAATGTTGTAAACAGAGCCCAGAGTCCGTTTTTTGCCTTGTCCGAATTAATATTACGTTTGAAAATATCCTTGGCCATTTTAAATTCCTTTGTGAGTTCTTTTGTGTGTCAAATTTAACTAATGGCAGAGACCCTGTTTAGAACAAACACCTTTCAATTTTCTGTGATGATCAACCCTGTCAAGTTTCTTATTGTTCCCTTGATGTTCCTCTTGAACCTTCCAAGACCAGCATGAATTCCCAGCAAGTATAAAAAAAAAATGAGCTAAACTAAAGGTTCAAGTTTTCCTGGTTGGTGATAAGAAAAATGACTAGTAGTTTTGGCTAGTCTGTCATAGAAGATTATAGAACAGCCTTTTATAACCAGTAGTCAAACTGTTGTTTAGAGATATTATCAAGCAAGGTAAATTGGTGCTGCTTTTGTGACAGGTCTGGTTGGTCTAAGCAACAATCAAGGCTGACTTTTGGACTTAGATTCATTGAGCTGTCAATGACCTATTGCATTATTGGGACAATTTTTAACCGTTCTGTGAAACAAGCTCGGGTGAGAGCTCCAGAGTTTGCTAATTAGTTTGCATCCGTTTGATCCTAATGTTTCATGGAATCGTTTTATCACATGATTGATCTGGGTCTAGCTAACTTGGCTGTGGAACTTCAAATTCCATACGAGTGACCAATCAAAATGAAGAAGAGGGATTTTGCAGAGAAAGCATCAGCAACAGCTGAGGGCCATCTTGCGTGCCAACCTTGAAGAGGCTCATGGGTCAACTGGAGTCCCTAAGGATGTTTTGATGCTTGTGAAGATTCAAACACTTGACCTGGTCTCAATGGTTGAAACACGTATCTGAATGATTATGAATGTAGTTTTTTCAATTGAATCTGCATTCCATATGGTCATTAGGTTCTATCTTTCTGTTAATCAAATACGCACATGCTGATTTTCTGAATGTTACTTTGATGCAGAGTTGTTTGATCTGGTTGTGTTTTAATGATATCACTCCCAACTTGATGTGTTTGATTTTCTATATGCACTGCCAGTCATTGTTTTGTCGGAATGGTTCCCGTGACAAAATATCTTTCACCGAGGATTATTCTTCGGTTTTTATTAAAGAGGACAAGGGGTGTACACCAACTTCGGATAGAGGATATCAGATGTAATGTGAAATTCAACTTTAAGATCCAAACAATGCTGTACGATACCTGGCTAAGTTGGAATATTATCAATACTAAAGCCCTTAAATTACAAGACTAGATTGAACTATGTCGTTATTGAACTATGTCGTTAATATTTTAGAATTTAATCAACAGCAGAGTTTATGGAGAATTGGATATAACATCGAAATTTAATTGATGACATTGCTTCAAAATAATGAGATACAACATTGGAATTTAATCAATGATGATGCATCAGGATAGGAGACACAACACCATAATCTATCAATGACAATGTATCATGATATAGATATATTTTTTAATCTAATCAACAACGGGAATTTGAAAGTTATAACTAGGAAAATTAAAATGCATTATAGGAAAAGTAAAGATAAAGAGATGACATTTGATTGATTTGTCAGGACAGCTCCTCATTGGATGATTGGTCGTATTTATAGAAAAACCTGGTTACCGCTGGGGAGGTATGTATTTTTTGGTAACCGCTTCTAACCTTGCCCCCATTCCTTTTCCTTCGCAAATCACTTCACCCATTTCTCTTACAACTAGCTCAATCGTGCTCTGGAGGTTGTACAAATATCGATGGTCATTCCACGACTGAGTTTTCAGATAGCAACTGCTCTTTGACAATGTACATCTTTGGTGCTTGTTATTTCGGCATTCTCGTGTAATATTTCTAGTGTTTCCATTGAAAGTTTACCGCCAATACTTATTCAAGTACCACCATCCATCATTGTGTTTCGATAATGGACACGTGTATCGATAGTCAAGCGCATCTAACAATACTGTCCATGTGATATGCATGTGATCCCATTCTTTCTCTCATGACGAACGTGTAATGGCGGGGTGAATTCTGGGTGTCAACACGTACCATAACTATGAAAGACTAACTCGTGTTCTTTAGCTGTATGAGCTGTGTAATTTCACCTGAAAATCAGTATACACAAATCCATGATGACAATCTCCTTCATTTCCATCAATTTATAAGTGTGATAATGTCCTTCAAATGTTGTTCTATATGTTTCTAATTTGATAAGCTCAGTTCTCGTGCATGCGGTGTAGAATTTGTAAAGTTGAAAGTCGCTTCCCAAGAAACCATCCTGTATTTGCTGATTCTGCTAATTGGATTGTGAAATAACCAAGTACATCTTTCTGTTCTGTAATTTTTAGGCACTTCACCGTTTCAGCATATTACTATTATTAGCTGGTCTGTTCCTAAACACTAACAAGGAAAGTGTTGCTAATTGTGTTCTTCTCCCAAGTCTGTTCTTTTCTTTTTCATCGGCCAGCTAATAAAGTTTCTTTTGATTGCATTCCAACTACGAACTAATCAGACACACCTGGAATGTGGCAAAATATGTCCCCAGATCTTTTTTTTTTTTTGGGTAAATTATGTCCCCATATTTTGATGTTGGTGCAAATGATGTTTACGCATTTGTACTTTATCTTTCATGGGGTAGATAGCGCCACTAGGATCTTAAATATCCTCATTCATTGATAATTAGTCAACATCATCCTTCTTGTGTAGATTCAAATTGCATTTTTATGAAATTCAGAGGAAGTCCCCAAACACCACGGTATCATCATGTGCTCCGTTATTAATACTTTTCATAGGGTTCTTAGTCTAAGTGGACCTCATCTCATATGGTGTCCTTTGCAAGCTCTCATCGGGCAATTCTTTAGCAAAGGCTGAATCTCAAAAGATTGCAGGAAGACCACATGTGCAAGTAGTTCTGTATTTGAAGTTGAGCATATGCCTAATTTTATTAACAAGATTACCGTTAAGATGTCCACTTCAAGCTGCACCTTTGTCACTGGAAGAAAAACTTTATCATGGAAAAAGCGAATGTCTTGGAATCAGCAAATAATTTGTCAATTGCAGCCAAGAATATAAATGAAAGTGCTGATTAGTGTATAATCATCGGACACCGCCATAAATTTTCATACCTGGAACTAAATTTTCTTTGGCGTTGAATACAATTGAAGACTGATAAAATTTGTTGTAATTTTTTTTTTTTGGATGGGTGAAAATAGGCCCTCCAAAACTTATTCATTTGGTGTGAACTAAAACTTTGAAGGGTCATTTAATTAGTTAATTCTCAGACCCTATAGGGCCAAATTGTGGTCAGCCGTCATGCATTCAAGTTTGAATAAAGGCAATTTCTTTAAGGCAATTACAATGGTGGAATGTTAGTAGTTATAGTTTGATTTGCTTGCTGTCTACGAATTTTTTTTTTTTTTTGGTCAAAGTAATATTTGTGACATCCTGAAAATTCAGTTCTATTTTCAATTGAATAAGTTAGGCCTTTCATTGACGCGGCTATAGTACTTTTCTCTGAGATGACCACTCATGAGATAACTAACCTTTCATTTGAAGCAATTAAGGAATTTTAACGCAATAGACTTGATAATTTGATTGTGAATTGACTGCTCGATTGTGCTCATCTGCAGAGATCATTACGGCAGAGTAAAGATCAATTAGAGATCAGAGATAGGTCAGTTTGATTGAGATGTGTGACTAAACGTGGGTGATTCCACCAAATTGCAAAATTCTTGGCAATCGACACTATACTTAATTTTCTGTCGTTTTGGTACTCTATGTCCGTATTTGAAACTTCGAGATTTCCACGGCCACCAAGAGTCACCAATGTGTCAAGAGGTTCATTGTGGCTCGAAGAAAATTGACCATAGGTCCATTGTGCTAAAATTTTTGAAAGTTACTCGGTATGCTAGGTTACGTTAAAATCGCGTCAAATTTAAATTAATCGCGAATTTGAACCCGATTTCAAAAATTGAAAGTTCTATCATGTCACGATTTATTTTAGGAACGTCGACTTATCTTTCGAGGAATTTTTGGCGAGTTCGGGATTTTTATGGAAAATCGATTCAGACGATTTGGAAAAGAACGAAAATTTGGATGGGCCAATTTGAAGAGATTTTTGGTCTACGGTGTGAGTTACTTGGTAAAAGGAAATTGTGTGGGCTTTTTCTTCATCAAAATTGGACATCAATCGAAGAGATTCATTAGAAAATCGAATTTCGGGGAAAATGAAATATAATTCAGAATTGAGGGAAATTCGTAGGTTTGAGGGCTGTCACATTTTGATCCTTATTTGGATTTCAATTGAGACAAATTGGTGTGGAAATTGATCTTGGATGACCCATTGATAATGTTGTGTGAAGTTGAGCTAAAATAATTGTGTTTTAATTATTTCTTTTCCCCTCCACCGATATCCTTTTCCGCCCGCGTCTCTCTCCCCTTCCCTCTTCATTTCGCGTGATTTTCCCTCCTTGGCTGACAGTCTTACTTTTTTTTTTTTTTTTGACTTGTGGGCCCATTCCTATCTCTTTCTCTCTCACTCCCTCCCCCTTGGCCGACACTTCTTTTCCTTCTTCTTTCCCCCTCTCTTCTCGAGCAAATCCGCCGGCTGCTTCCCACCTTCACGCCTTTTCCCCATTTTTCCCTGTAGCTTCTGTTTTTCCTTCATCCTCCTTCGAAGACGCCAGCAGTAGCACCACCGAAGCTGCTTCTTCCCTACAGCTCGTCCACGTACCCCACCGGTCAACCCAGCAACGTTTTCTCCTTGGCGTTGACCAGCAGCAGGGCCCCATCTCCCCGAAGCTGCCTCACGTCCGCGTCCCTCCTCCGCCCGTGTCTTTCATGGCCAGCCAAACTCCAGCAGCGAAGTCAGCCGCAAGCAGCCTGCGTCTCTCCGAGCTTTAGCCACCGAGCTCCCTCCGAAGCCGCAACTCAGCCGAGCTCAGCAGCTCAGCCCTCTTCAGATGTGGACCGAGCAGCCCCGCCGTGGGCTTGTGTGGCCGATTTCGACCCGATCTGGGCCCCGTTGGTGCCGCCGCTTTGGAGTTTATTGGCCATTGTCGCATTGCCGTTGTCGTGGTTCAATCGGATCGCAAATCAAGTGAGTTTAACTCACTAATCATTGCTTAGTAAATTAATGAAGCTTAATGGTTGATTTGTTTAAATTAAGTATGGATTAGGTGGATAGTTAGAATATACTAGCAATTTAATCGTTTGATATTGCGTGTTAGGTGGTTAGAGTAGTATAATTAGAGCCTAGATAAGCTCTAGCATTTATCAGAGTGGTTTGGAAATTTTCCGGGCGTCTCGGCTTTTAATTAGGCTTTTACGGCATAAGTTGCTATTTTTGGTATTTAATAATTAATTTGGTAATTATTTAATTAATTATTTATTTTCCGGAAATTAGACTTTGGGATAACCAGTGACCGGGTCTGTGCTTATTGCAATGGTATGGTTAGATTAATTATTTGATTTGCTATTTTGTGCAAATTGAGTGTGATTTGTGATTTTGAGGATTTATCTCAAAATTATATATTTTCAGTAATTAATTGGAAATTACCGGACGTCGGTTGTAGCGCCAAAAATGTGTTTTTAGACTATTCAAAGAAGGAAAATATTGTAATTTGGCTAAGGTGACTATGTACCCACACACGATTATTTTTATCGGGAATGATAAAAATGGTGAAATTGTTAAATGATTAGGATGGTATACTATATTAGCCTTGTGGGCTCGATAGGTCGCTTAGAAAGCGAGCAAGATACCGGTGCTATATTAGCGTGCAGGCCTCAATATGTCGGTTTGGAGCGAAGCGGTATACCTTAGCAGCTTTTGGTGAGCATTATTAGTATACTATATCGGTCTGCGGGCCTCAATATATCAACTTAGAGCGAGCAGTATATTATTTTTCAGCTCAAAGTGAGCTATACTATCTATTATCAACTTAAAATGAGCAGTCCTGGTTATGATCGGACTTTATAGATAGTATTGATTGAGATGACCTGGAGATGGTCTTGATGACATGGAATCGACATAGTCGATCTCAGTCGATTGATCGATGATTCGATCTAATGTGATGAAATGATTGGATGGTTATTTGAACTATATTGACTTGCGGGGAAGGGATTGAGGCAAAGGTAAGTCGACTCGGGTTTGTGCTTAGGCAGCCTTTGGGGCATATTTTTTCCTAGTCGGGTTTTAGGGGGTGAACTTGTTGAGACATCGTCTCACCCCATTGTGGGATAATATTTTCAGGTCCCTAGGGCGAAGAACCCGGAGCTTGAGGCGGAAGGGTTAGGAGCATGGGTGGCAGTTCTTCTTGAAAATAGACCTCTTATACTTAGACCCTAGAGTTGGCCTCTATTTGTAAATTAGATGGTTTGTAAAAGCTGTGTTGACTGATTTGAAATTTGCTATCCTGCTTTCATATTCCATGTATAGTTTTGTCAGGGGATTAGTAAATTCGCTTCCGCATGTGCATTAAAATTTAATGGTTTGGCGACACGTCCTGGGACATCACAAATTAATCGACCACCGGGGGATAGGCACACACTCGGAGGATTGTGGCGTGACAATATTTCATTAATTTCCACAAAAAGAACAAGAGAGAAATAATGCAGTCCAATTGCAAACCAAGACAAATTCCAAATAGCTTCAAAACAAAACAAAGCCAAATAACAAGATGAATCACTAAAACAAGGGGATGAGTCACACACTCAAAAAACAGATCTATGACTTATTCAAATCAAGATCAGTGACCGATCACCAAATTCATCTTCAATAATGAGCATAAACTGAGAACTCCATTTGTTACTATAGCTTTGCCTTTCAGTAGTACGCACCTAGGTTCAGTGTCCCAACACTATTGCCATTCATAGTAAAAAAGTTGAACAAGTATAGATCTGACAATGAGAGCAAATCTTTTATGAAATTCCTCCAATCTTATTCAAAACTAGACCCTAGAGAAGTGAAACCCTAAAGACATACAAGCAAAAATTTCCAAATATAGACTACATCAAGGTAGAAACATCCCAAAATGGAAAAAAAAAAAAAGAAGCTTCCAGATCTAGACTAGATCGGAAGAAAAAAACCTCCTTAAAAGGGAGGAAAGCAAGAAAAAAAAAAACAGTAGTCAAAGGAAAAAGAGAGGGGAAGGAGAAATTTAGCTCAAACCTTCCCTTCACAGAGATTGAAGAAGAGAATGTGTGGAGATGAGAGGGAGAGGAGAAGAGAAGGCTTGCTGCCTACTTGATTAACTTAATTTTTCCGGAGCTCAGGACAAGTCCAGATAGCTTGTTGAGCCAAGATCGAACTTATAAATACTGAAGCATATATAATACGGCTCATTAACGAGTCAATTTTTGGAATATTGGTTAAACATAAAACGAGAAAAGTCGCAAGCAAAGTCATTGTATTGAGTGTACAATTTATTTACTTTTTGCCTGTCCGGTGTCTAGCCATTAGTTGATTAAAATTGACAAAGTAAAACTTTTTCTTAATTTACATTTTCACCTTTATATATAAATTTCACTTGAACGATCTTCAAAAAAATCTATTGAAAAGATGTCGCTTCCAACGTTATTTTATTGTTCGGAAAAAAAAAACCACTATTTTACTGTTGACTAAAGTAACACGGTCATGACGGCAATTCCAATAGTCAAAGCTCTCTCCGTGGACCGTTGGATGGAAACAGAAAAACGTGATTTGTCAAATTTGCTGAGCAAAACTGATTTCCTATTGCAACTTACGGACATAAATGCAATCAAACTTGCATCTAATTAAGAAAAGTTATGATGAGTTAAGAAAATTAGTGACACATAGGTCTTAGGACTTTATGAAGTGTAAGAGAAAAATTATGATCAAACAGATAGTTTAGTAACGATAACACAAAAGAAATTTACTACCAAGTAGATCACTATTTTCGTGGAAACCCAGGTTCTAGAGAACTTACGACTTTCAAAGAAATATTACACCCTGCAAAGTAAACTTAACCTATAATATTTTACAGGTGAGTTATAATTAGTGGGGACAATTACACATTCCGAAGGAAAGTTACGACCCATTAAGGAATTTACTAACAACAGAAAAAGAAATAGTGAACTTAGGCAGATTATATTATTTGTGTAATATTTCAAAATACAAGATCCACAGAACTTATCAAGACAAAAGAAAATTCTGTTTTATGAAAAATATGAGCAAAAAAAAATATAACATGCATGTTATTGCCAAAAATAGACCAAGAAGGATAGCAAAGTTCCAACAAAACTATGGGTTCTCATGTTTTGTTACTTATGCTCTTTCAGTTGTAGAGTTTGTAGAGTATAGTGAGCCTAAACCTTATAAGGAAGTTGTCTCTTCAAAAATTTAGCAAAGTGGCTAGTTGCTACGAATAAAGATGAAATCTCTTAAAAAGAATCAAATTTGGGAGCTTGTCAAGCCGCCAAAAGGGAAACAAAAAATTTAATCAAAGGAAGCTATTCCTAGAGTTGTAGGTCCAAGCTCATCTAGCTATTGAGGGCTATTGTCTAATTGAGAGAGTTGATTTTGATGATATGTTAGTTGCTTTGCATGTTGGAACAACTCAATCTGAAAATAACTTTCTTGTTTGGTGAACTTGAGGAGAAAATCTATATAGGTCAATGAGAGAGTTTTTAGTTTGAAGATAAGGGAGATTATGTCTATCCATTGAAAAAGTCTATTTATGGCTTGAAGCAATCATGTAAATAGTTTTTTTTTTTTTTTTTTTTAAGTTTGATTCGTTTGTGGTGCAACATGTGTGACATCTCGGATTTCTAATTCTGTTTTCAATTGAATAACTTGGGCTTTTCATCGACACGTCTATAGTTCTATTCTCTCGAGCCGATCACTTACGAAATAACTAGTCTATCTGATGAAGCCGTTAAGGATTTTAACGCAATAGACTTGAGAATTCGACTAGAAATCGATTGCTCGACCGTGTTAATCTGCAAGGATCAATACGGCACTGTCAAAGTTGATAAGAGATTGGGGATAGGTCGATTCGGCGAGGTACGTGATTAAAGTGTGGGTGATTCCACCTAATTGCAAAATTCTCGTCGAATGACACTAGCTGATTTTTTTGTCATTTATGTACCTTGTGCTCGTATTTGAAACCTTGAGATTTTCATGACAACCGAGAGTTGCCAATGAGTTAAAGATGCACAATGTGGCTCAAAAATAATCGACCACGGATCAATTGTACTAAAAATTCTTTAAAGCTACCCGTTAAGCTAGGTTACGCTAAAATCGCACTCGGTTGAAATTAATCGCGAATTTGAACCCAATTTCAGAAATTGAAAATTCTATCATGTCACGATTCATTTTGGGAGCGTCGGGTGGACATTGGCCCTATATGGGATGCCCTAACAATGGATGCCGAATCGCAGTAGAGGCCGGATTGAAGCTCATTCGGGAATGCTGTCCCCAATGTGTGTTGGGTGGATGTTGCCGCGCTCAAGGCATGAGGCGATACTTGGTTACGCCAGAAGACCGCCGAACATCGAGTAGGCCGTGCCTGTTGGGCTGTGATAAAATGGAACACATGATTGAGTGTTTTAACTGCGCTTGATTATGGGACAAAATCGTATGGTACGGTATGGGATGTGTCATAACGATTTGGCCTTATAATCGAAACCCCTGTGGTTGTGTGAGATATGAAATGTGGCGTTCCAATTGATTGAGCTTGATTACTGCTTATGTCTATGATATGAATGTGCTGACATGCAGGGAGGATCTGAGACGAGGTGAGTTTCTATGGTTGTGTAGTTGTGTGGTTAGGATGCCTCTAGGCGTATTTTCTTCCTAGTCGGAGTTTAGGGGGTGAATTTGCTTAGACGTTGTCTCACCCCGTCGTGGGCTCATTCTTTTTAGGTCCTTAGATGGTGGTTCCTCCGGAATGTTTTTGTCAACCTCGGGTTGTTTCGAGCGAGCATAGACGTTCCTGTCCTTGGGAGTCATTGGGTCTATGAGATGGTTGTGACCATTGTCTAGGTCGATGAGGACCTACCTAAGACGGTACCTCATCGATTCAGGGTATGGTTTCGCCATGGACTCAATGGTTATAGGGTAGGTCTCCTTTAAGGATTTGATATCCCTGCCGTTGCGCTTTAACGCCGCTTTGGGCGAGGGTACAATTGACCCTCATGATGGGGCTGTGGAGGACCTAACGCCCCCGGAGCTTGTGGAGGTGGAGTCTGAAGGATCAGTGAACGTGTCTAGCTAGTGGGTCATAGGACAGCTTCCTTTTGGACATCCGATCTCTTTTTGTAGACTTTGTATATAAACTCAATGTGTTTATAAAAGGTGTTTTGTGAAAATATGATCCGCTTTTCTATCCCATCTTTGTGTTGTATGGGGATTTGTTATACGCTTTCGCATGTGCATAATCGTTTGGGTCGGCGACGCGTCCTGGGATGTCACAATTTTATCGACCACTAAGGAATGCGCGCATGCTCGAGGTTCGGGACATGACATCCCCGCTTGGAGTGGTGTCCGAGCTGGTCGGTAGTTGGAGTGATAAGGTGTGAGGGTTCATGGGATAGTTAGTAGGAACGACCTTTATTTCATGTTGATGCATGTGATTGATAGTTACTTGGTAGATTGTTTTGTGGGTCTCAGTAAAGAACTTGCATAATGAGTGATCAGGAGTAGAGGACTCCTAGGAAGAGGACCATTGGACTAATGACTTGGGGTAGGACACTGACAAGGGTTGGTACCCCAGGTGGTCGTGGTAGAGCGCTGGCTCAAGCCAACGCTAGTGGAGTAGCACTGCCTCCAGTCAGTGCTAGGGTAGCAGCCCCTAGCGATCCTAGGACAGATGGGATCGTTTAGGCGCTTAAGACACTTAGAGCGTTGATGGGGCAACAGACCCAGAATCAAGCCACCGCCACTACCGCCGCCATTACAGCTGCTGGTACTGCTGCCGTTGTTGCCATCGGAACCGCACCTGCCGAAGTTCTACCTAGGAATGTGGTTGTTAAGAGAAAAAAGGCCGATGCACAAGCTGGTTGAACAGATTGTTATTTAAGCTGAACCCGCCGAGGTTCACTGGTGTAGGAGATCTCGAGGTTGCAACCTTCTGTATACAAGACTTAGAAAAAGCCTTTGCATTGCTGATGTGCAGTGATGAGGAAAAGGTTGTCCTGGCAGTATATGAACTACAGGGTAATGCAAGTACCTGGTGGAGGGCCACCGGAGGCAGAGTAGTCCCCAAAGGTGAAGTTCCAATGTGGAACACCTTCCTGAGAGCTTTCAATAGCAAGTACTTTTCTGACAGCGGCCGAGAGTAGAAAATGGAGGAATTCCAATGCTTCCGTCAAGGGATGCCGACAGTACATTAGTATGAGGCTAAATTTGCCGAGCTATCGTAGTACACTCCTAGGCGGTGGAAGATCCTGAAGATAGAGCTCGGAGGTGTGAAAGCTAGTACGAGCAGCTAGAAGGGGTGAATAGGTGCGAAAACTAATTTTCAAAGTGAAGTGTGCAATTCCGATCAACAATAGATTATGAAAATGAAATTAGATTCTAATAATCAAATAGAATTACGATCAAAGTAAAAGAGTTTAGGGAAGAGAATAAGAACACAAGGTTTATAGTGGTTCGGCTTAATCCAAGCCTATGTCAACTCTTCCGCACCGACAGCCCACCGGCTAGATTTCGCTATGAATCAAAAGAGTTGTTACGTATGGCTCTTCCTTGATTCCACGGTGTAGAGACTCTGCTACACTTCCTCAAGGTCTCACAGAAGTATAAACTCTCTTTTGAATACAAGATTTCACTCAATAATTAACTAAGAATAAGAAGCTTTAGACTCTATCGCGCACACACTCGAACAACTTGAACATCTTCCTTATATACTCCTTCATGCCATCACACCCGTTGGTACTTACCAAAGGAATTCTTCCAATCTACCCGTTGAATAAAATCAATTAGGGAGATTTCGAGTTATTTAAGGAATATGATGATAACCCACCAATCCCGCTCGCCCATACAATCGGGATCTAGGTTTCCATAAGTAGAATCTTACAAATATATTTTGCCAATCAACGGATCAAAAATCCCTGAATCAATCTTAGTTTGAATAATGGATTCCGACATGCTATATCCAGCCAAGAGATCTTCTTCAGTCAATAGAATCAAATCCTCAACGAAATACTCAGTTATGGATAAGCCTTCTTCGATAGTCTAAAAACTGTCAATGAAGATAGACTTTGAGTCTTGAGTCCGCGGCCAGGAGGTCTTGGACTTTGATGAAAGAGTTTGCAAGTTTTCAAACTAGACTGATAGAAATGTTTTGTCAACTTCAAAACATCCAATGAAGTTTTCTCCAACAATCTCCCCCTTTTTGATGGTGACAAAACTTTCCTGCGCAGATTTGGATAACTTTGACCCGCAAAACAATACTCAAGCAAACATGGATGTCTCACAAAAGATAATTAGCTTAGTAAAGATAACATTAAAATCTACATTCACAGAAAGTAGGTTAGTCCTATAAATGAACAACCATCTTTGCCATGAAATACCAATAATGCTTAAGATAAACGATCAAACAAGTCTAAATCCAAATCCAGTCCCACACCAAACAGCCAAATACAAAAGTAAATTCAATCAAACAAGTCAAGAGTTTAAATCTCAAGTTTCAAATCTCAAATCTGCACATCTCTCCCCTTTTTGTCAACATTAAAAAGGTAGAGATGAAAAGAGAATGGAATTAGGATTGCTTTTGGAATACGAATAAGCTGGAAATCTCCCATTGACCGGACAATCCCTTCCAGCTTTTTCAAATCCTCCTTCGGTTGAGTTATATCTTCACCCTTGGCATTTACTTGAACTTGAAGAGCAAGGGCATGAATTTGATCATGCAAAGAAACTGAAGAGGCTTGACTTGCATTTTGTAAGTTCTGAACTTCGTATCTCAGAGCATAAATCTAGCCTCGCATTTCCATAAGAACATCAAGCACTTTGCGAAAATCTCTTGAATTATCGGTCTAAGTACCGCCGCACGATCGAGATAGTGTATTGGCAGATGATGGCAAGTCAGCATGATCACGCAAATTGGGCAATGAAACCTCATGGCCTTCCTCGGAAATTGATAGGCATATATGTCTTTTGGATCTATTTGGAGAACGACTTACTCCTTCACTAGTGGCAGCAATTGAAGATGTACCTCTTTTCTCAGTAACTCCCCCCGTTTCATTGCCTTAAGGCGGTGAGAAGTACTCTTCATGCTCGCTTCTTCTTGTTCACCTTTGCCCTCTTCTTCTTCTTCCTCAATCCTTTCCTCCTCTACTTCTTTCTCCAAAGATTCTTTCTCTCCAGTCCTTTGTTCGATCTCTTCTTTGTCTTGTTCCCGTCTCTCCTTTATCTCTAGAACAGAACGACTTAAGTTCTTCAATGCAAGAGCAGAAATTGTGATATTATCATCATCCTCTTCTTCCTCCAAAATGAGTGCTCTTCTTTTCTTGGATGAAGCAACCACGGGCTCCTTCCTTTTCCATTTTACAGCCGAAGAGACTGGATGAGTCTTGACAGGTGTCTTCTCCTTGAAATGCTCCAAAGCCTTGTTAAGTTCCTTTAGACGCATCTTTGAAACCATTTTCAGTCCCACCACCATTTGATCGCATGTTCGAACACAAAGAATCCTAGGAGATACCACCCGTGGTGGTGGCGTAGGTGGTTGGGCAAAAGAACTTTTCACGAGAGGTCCTACGTTCGATCCACGGTGTCGTCAACCGATTAACCTAGCAGGCAAGGGTGGTGGTGACTCTACTGTCTTCGGGGTTTACTCCGCTGCGAAGCGGCGCACGGGGGTTCCCTAGGTCACCAAAAAAAAAAAAAAAAGAATCCTAGGAAACCGAATGTCCAAGTGTCTCGAATAACTTAGTGATAAGTGCTGAGTAAGGAAGTTGACCCTTGTCTTTCACCATCGTTCTGTACATGTGGAACATGATAATGTGTGGAAGAGAGAACTTTTTGCCAACATTAATGGCATACATCAGCTTTGCCTTCGAGTTTGAAACATCGGTCTTTGAAGTCGATTTGGGTTTGAGGCGCTTGATCACTATCTTGTGAAGCAAGATATTTGAGGCATTCATCCTCGAATATGAAATCCTTCTTCCGCCGTTCTATCTCAAATAAGCTCCACCGTCGCACGACCAATAGACACACTGATTGGTTGAAATTTCCCTCTTTCAACTCCAATCACATCGCCCAATGTATTCATATCAACTACATAATTCTGATCTCGAACACCGAAAGAGAATCTATTTGCATCCAAGAAACTCATATTGGAATAGAAGTAAGCAAAGTGAGTTCAAAGCATGGGCCTCGGTAGTTTGAGAACAAAATCGTTCTAGTTGAAGAAGATTGAATTTCTCTCGCAGCTTGACATTTAGAGAGTGAAGAAAATCAAAGTCCACACTTCTAGAGTTAATCACACCATGCTTTAGCAACTTAGAGTATAGTCCCTTGTGTTCCTCCGAGCGAAACAAATATGTCCTGTTGCTTCGAATTTTCGCCGCAACACCCATTCTAGGTTTAAAATGAGTGTACATCCTATCATCATCATTCCCATCAGGTTGACTCAGCCCTCCAACATATGGATCGCTTGGGACATTCGCAAATGCTTCTTCGCCGACCCGCATGAGCAATTCCCAATCGTTCCATTGTGCGTAAAAAGTAGGTTTTATTTCAATACCTTTTGTCTTTCAAAAATTCATCAATATAGTTAAAGGGAGTACCACCCTTCTTCAAAGCACAGTAAAGCTTATACATAAAAGCAGGCTTTAGAGTTCTTACAGGTTCTGCATGTTCGATGATTTCTTCTTCTTCTCGATGTTCAATATTCTGAGGTCTAGAAGGAGGAGATTGACGCTACCGAGAATGTTGTGGGCTCGCCGCTAGTTAGGAGATTCTTCTTCCTCGTGAGATCAAAATGCGTAGGACCCTCACGCATTTGCTGTGATCCCCTGTTCGCAATTTTCGAAGACTTTCTTTGAGATGACATCCTTCACAGTCTTTGAGAGATTCTAAGCTTGTTTCGCAAGAAATGTGAAAACTTTTCGAGGATTAAACAAGAGAAGAAAAGAGAAGTTGAAGATCTGTGTTCTCTTAGGGTTTTTATGAGTAAAGTGAAGAGGAACCAACAGTATATAAGGCAGTTGAAGCGAGGTATACGGAACGTCGTAAAAGGAAAAATAAAAATGCCTTTTCAAAAATAACTGCCTTTTTGAAAAGTTGAATAACCGTCATTTCAAAAATAACTTCTTTTTCGAAAAGGAAAGATTGCAATAATCACGTAAACGGGGAAGATAGCATTAATCAATTATAGATAGATGATCGTACCTTTTCGAGATTTTATCCGAGAGATAAATTTCTAAAATAGAAATAACTTATAGTCGTAAATCCCGATCGTCCGAGTCCGAGTGTCTTTAGACTTTCAGTCCCCGAGTCGAATTTCCTCGGACTTTAAGATATTGAGTCCGAACGAATAACTTTAAATTGATTTTTCTCCAAGGGCTTTATAAATATGTCCGCCGGTTGATTCTTTGAATCAATAAACTGAATTGAGACTTCTCCATTTTGAACATGATCTCAAATGAAATGATGTCGAATTTCTATATGCTTTGTTCTTGAATGAAGAATTGAATTCTTGGTGAGATTAATGCGCTGGTGTTGTCGCATTTGATTTCTAAGCACGAATCTTCAATTCCAAAGTCTCTTAGCTATTGTTTTATCCACAAAATTTGTGAACAACAACTTCCAAGAGCTACATATTCTGCCTCGCTCAGAGAGAGCTACAATACTTTGCTTCCTTGAAAACCAAGACACTGTCCTATTACCAAGTAGTTGATAGGTGCCCGATGTGCTCTTTCTATCAACTCTACATCCTACTAGGTCTGCGTCTGAGTATCCAAGAAGAGTAAAGTCTCATTCTTTAGGATACCAGAGACCTAAATTTGATGTTGAGGCAATGTATTTGATAATACGTTTTGCAGCACTTAAATGAGATTCTTTAGGGTTTGATTAAAATCTGGCATAAATACAAACACTAAACAAAATATCAGGTCTAGAAGCAGTAAGATAAAGAAGTTAACCAATGATACTCTTGTATAACTTCTGGTCAACTTTCGTTCCTCCTTCATCTTTGTCCAGCTTCAAAGAACTTGACATTGGTATTTCAGTCTTTTTACAATTCTCTAGTCCAAACTTTTTGACAAGTTCTTTAGCATATTTTTCTTGATGAATAAAGGTTCCCTCCTTTAGTTATTTCACTTGAAGCCCGAGAAAGAAGGTTAGTTCACCCATCATACTCATTTCAACTTCATCCCGCATAAACTTAGAGAATTTCTTGTGATTTTCATTAGAGGATCCAAAAATAATATTATCAACATAAATTTGAACAAGTAAAAAGCTTTTGCTTTCTCTTTTGATAGACAGTGTAGTATTTACTTTACCTTTGACAAAACCATTTTGAATTAAAAACTTACTTAGTTTGTCGTACCAAGCTCGAGGTGCTTGCTTTAAACCATATAGAGCCTTTTTCAGTCCGAATACGTAATCTGGTTTTCTTGGGTCTTCAAAACCGGGAGGTTGTTCCACATAGACTTCTTCTTGGATAAATCCATTCAGGAAAGCGCTTTTAACGTCTATTTGGAATAACCTAAAATTTTTATAACAAATAAAGGCAAGTAATAATCTAATCGCTTCTAACCTTGCTACGGCGTGTAAGTCTCATCATAGTCTATCCCTTCTTCTTGCGTATATCCTTTGGCGACAAGTCTTGTTTTGTTTCTTACGACTTTTCCTTTCTCATTCATCTTGTTCCTGAAAATCCATTTAGCTCCAATGATGGATTTACCTTTCGGTTTAGGAGTCAATTCCCAAACATCATTGATACTGAATTGCTTGAGTTCTTTTTGCATAGCTTCAATCTAGCTTTCATCGTTAAAGCTTCTTCAATGCTTTTGGGTTCTATTTCAGAAATAAGAGCCACAACACTAAACTCTTCACGCCTTTTGAATCTTGTGCGAATTCCTTCATTAATATTACCAATAATGAGATCTTTGGGATGATTGGACTTATGCTTTCAATTGCTAGTTGATTTGTCAAACTATTGATCATTTTTCTCATTTGAATCTTCGATAATCATTTGTTGCTGGTCTTCTAAGTCCGAGCCGTTTCGGAGATTTAAACTTTGTAGAGTCCGGAGCAAGTTGATTCTTTGGGTTAAGTCCGGATCGATTGATTTTGCATGAAGTCTTGAAATTTGACATTCATCGATTCCTCCACAGATTGAGTCTTTTTATTGTATACTCGTAAGCTTTGCTTATGGTTGAATATCCAATAAAGATGCATTTGTCTCGATTTTTCTTCAAACTTACCAACTCGATCATTTGTATTTTTCAATATAAAACATTTACATCCAAACACATAAAAAATACGAAACAATTAGCTTCTTTCCTTTGAATAACTCATAAGGAGTTTTCTCCATAATAGGCTTTAAGAAGACTCTATTAATAATATAGTATCTTTGTAGAAACTGCTTCAACCCAAAACGAGAAGAAATGTTACTTTCAATTAGAAGAGTTCTAGCCATTTCTTGCAGAGATCTATTATTCTTTTCCACAACTCCATTCTGCTCTGGAGTGTAAGGAGAGGAGAATATATGTTGAAAACCAGATTCATCACAAAATTTAGCAAAATCTTGATTTTCAAATTCACTTCCATGGTCTGTTTGTATACTAGAAATAACATACCTTTTCTCATTTTGAACCTTTTTAGCAAACTTTATAAAATAAGAAAAAGTTTCAGACTTACTTGCTAGGAAATATACCCAAGTAAATCGTGAATAATCATCCACAATTACTAAGCGGTATTTCTTATCTCCAATGCTCGAATTCTGGTTGGTCCAAAGAGATCTATATGCAAGAGCTCAGCAAAGACACGATTAGTGGATACTTGATTTATTGGTTTGAATGAATTTCTTACTTGTTTTCCCAACACGCATGGTGTGCATAGATCAGACTTTTGATATGTCGGTTTGGGTAATCCACGAACAAGTTTCTTTGCTGAGATTTTGGCTATTTGCTTCATGTTGATGTGCCCAAGTTTTCTGTGCCATAAGTTTGCTTCCTCTTGAATTGAGATTAGACATTGGGATTTTTCTAGCTTAATATCCAAGAGATAGATATTCCCATGTCTTCACCCCGTAAAAGTCTCGAGAGGAATCTTTACTGGTTCCTAAATATATTTCTTCTTGAAAGTTGATTATGAAACCGGTGTCGCACAGTTGACTAATACTCAGCAAGTTGTAGTTGAGTCATTCCACTAAAGAAACATTACTGATCGTGAGGCTTCCAATCTTTACAGTTCCGTATCCCACTATTCTTCCTTCGATATTCCCTCCAAAAGAAACTTTTTCACCATTAACTTATACAAGCTTTATAAAGCAGTTTGAGTCTCCTGTCATATGTCTCGAGCATCCACTATCTAAGTACCATTTGACTTTTTTCTTGATAGTGACTTGTGTTTAAAAAAGAAACTCATGCTTTCTTTGGTACCCATATTTTCTTGGGTCCAGTGGGGTTAGTGTGATATACAGTCTTTGCCCAAACCTTCTTCACAGGTTTCCAAACCATAGGACATTATTTCTCAAAATGATCTGAGTTGTTACACTTAGAACATTTAAGAGCACTGTGGCCTACGGGTTTTACAAAAACTTTTTGGAAATGATTTTTGTAAGAATCTTTTGTAGGTCTTTGCTTAATTCTTTCCTTTACTTTAGGAAAATCAATTAGAGAAATGGTTTCAGCAGTCATTCTCAAACCAGATTTGTTGAAATAAGGTCTTTGTGCGAAAGAATTTTTTTAAGTTTCTCAGATCCTATAGAAAACCTTTTAGAAATGCTTGAGATATCATTTTTCAGGAATGCATTTTCTTTGGGAAGATTATCTGCATTTTCTTTTAAAGTAATAACACTTTTGTCTAAAATTTCAATTTTTTTTCCAAACAATTTCCTGTTGCTTTAGTGCAGAATTTTCTCTTTTGAGTTTGGAAATCCTCTTGAGAGAAGTTTTAAGGCTAAGACATAATTCATCAATATATTTAGAAACTTTAGTTGGAATTTTTAAATTACTTACCTCGATTTTATTGTCTCGAGTCCGAGTCTGTCTTAGAGTCTCGAATCTGAGTCCAATTGTGCCATGAGACAAATATTGACATAATCATCATCATTTTCCTCACATTCGTATCACTCCAAGTTTCTGCCTTAAGTGTCTTTCGATATTTCTCAGTTTTTCCTTTCTTTTTCTTCAGAAGGAGATAGTTGGGTCTAATGTGTCCTTTTTCTTGCATTCAAAGTAGACTACATCTTTATTGGATTCATCATCATCAACTGCTTTATCTTGTAGCTTTTGAGAGCTTTATTTCTTTGGATTGAATCTTCTCCCCTTTTTGTTAAGTTTTCTGAACCTTCTTATCATGAGAGCAAGCTCTTCATCATCCATATCGTCTTCAGAATCTGTGACATCAGAATCATCATTAGATTTTAATGCAATAGATTTCTTACCTTTAGGATCTTCATTTTCGTTGATTTGCTCCACTTCATAAGACTGAAGAGTCCTAACCAATTCATCAACAGAGAGTGGTATGATTCTTTGTGTCTCCCTTATTGAGGTCTTTATGTGATTCCAATCCTTGGACAGTCCATGCAGTAGCTTGTTAACCTTCATGGGTCCAGAAATTGGTTGACCTTGATATTCAAGACCATTCACGATTTCTATAAAATAATTAAACATATTGGTGATAGATTCTCCTGGTTTCATTATGAATGCTTCATATTGACCGAGCATAATGTTGATTCTGGTTTCTTTCACTCGATCAGTTTCTTCATAAGTGATGTGTAATCTATCCCAGACTTCTTTAGTTGTTTCACAAGAAGATATTCTGTTATATTTAGTAGAAGATAATGCACAATATAAAGAATAAATTGTTTTTACATCAAGAGCTTGTCTCTTATTTATCTCTTCTTGAGTCATTTCTTTGGACTCAATAGCTTCTTTTCCTCTTTTTGAGATTGGTGCAACTTTAAGAATTATTCATTTGTCTATCACGTCCCATTCCAGAGGATCCTTTGATCTTAGGAATGCTTTCATCTTGTTTTTCCATATGTTGTATGGTCTGGTATTGCTTTGCCCTTCAACCAGACTTGGAGCCAACATACTAGTCATGGATCTTTAACTCTGAAGTAAAACACTTCAACTTAAGTGAGTACACAGGCTTTGATACCAATTGTGAAAACTATTACGAGCAGCTAGAGGGGGTGAATAGGTGCGAAAATAGATTTTCAAAGTGAAGTGTGCAATTCCGATCAATAATAGATTATGAAAAGGAAATTAGATTCTAATAATTAAATAGAATTACGATCAAAGTAAAAGAGCTTAGGGAAGAGAATAAGAACACAAGGTTTATAGTGGTTCGGCTTAATCCAAGCCTACGTTCACTCTTCCACACTGACAGCCCACTGGCTGGATTTCACTATGAATCAAAAGAGTTGTTACAGTATGGCTCTTCTTTGATTCAACGGTGTAGAGATTCTGCTACACTTCCTCAATGTCTCACAGAAGTATAAACTCTCTTTTGAATACAAGATTTCGCTCAACAATTGACTAAGAACAAGAAGCTTCAGACTTTGGAATTCTTCTATCGCACACACACTCGAACAACTGGAACATCTTCCTTATATACTCCTTCATGCCATCACACCCGTTGGCACTTACCAAAGGAATTCTTTCAATCTACCCGTTGGATAGAATCAATTAGGGAGATTTCGAGTTATTTAAGGAATATGACGATAGCCCACCAATCCTGCTCGCCCATACAATCAGGATCTAGGTTTCCATAAGTAGAACCTTCCAAATATACTTTGCCAATCAACGGATCAAAAATCCCTGAATCAATCTTAGTTTGAATAATGGATTCCGACATGCTATATCCAACCAAGAGATCTTCTTCAGTTGATAGAATCAAATTCTCAACGCAATGTGGACTGAATAGACCTCTAGCGTAAGGAAGAGTGTACACCGTCACAAGGAGACAGGCTGAGAACTCGCTGATGTGGTTGTAGGTACTGTTTCCCTAAACAACCACGCTGCTTATGCTTTATTTGACCCTAGTGCAACTCATTCATTTATAGCTGAGCAATTTGTTAAGCTAGTAGGATTGAGTCTTGAAATGTTGGAGTCAGTGATTAGCATATTTACACTGTTAAAAGATAAGGTGTTGTCTACGATGGGCTGTCCTGGTTGCAAGTTAGTGATTGGTGAGTAAGAGGGGAGGATAGATTTGATAGTCCTAGGCATGTATGATTTCGACGTAATAATTGGCATGAACTGGCTCCAAGCAATAGCTAAGATGGACTGTTATCGTAAAGCAATTCAATTTAACCCGTTAGCGGATGAAAGTTTCGAGTTTATTAGGAGTTGAAGAGGACCCTCAATTACCTTAATCTCGTCGCTTGAGACAACCCGTTTGTTAGACGGGGTTATCAAGGTTACCTAGCAACCTGTCGTTGATATGATAGTTGAGGAGTTGAAGATTGAAGATATTGTAGTGGTTAAGGAGTTTCCAGATGTGTTTCCAAAAGAATTGCCAGGTCTGTCGCCAGAAAGAGAGATTGAGTTTGTAATTGAGTTAGCCCTCAAGACGGAGCCAATCTCTAAGGCTCCTTACCGCATGACGTTGTCTGAGTTGAAAGAAATAAAGGTGCAGATGCAAGAGTTGTTGGATGAGGGATTCATACATCCTAGTGCATCATCTTGGGAGCACCAATTCTATTCGTGAAGAAGAAAGATGGTTCGTTGCACTTGTGCATCAATTATCGTCAACTCAATCAGGTGACAATCAAGAACAAGTATCCATTGCCGGGGATCAACGACTTGTTTGACCAACTGCAAGGAGCGTCAATATTCTCTAAGATTGACTTGATTAATTTATTCTACCACAGAAAATCCCAAACTAGTAAATTTGTGACAAATATACCCTCCGCTAAATTAGATCAATACCATAAAAAAATACAAAATTTGTAAAGCGTGACAAACGGAGCGTAAAATCGCAAATTGGTATATCAATCAACTGTCACATGTTATTTAACTTAATAATTTGATAATAAAATTAAATGAAAACTAATAAAGGGTAAATTTGTCACAAGTGTACCTATTTGGGATAAATTTGTCAAAGGTATACCGATTTGGAATTTTTGTAGTAAAAAAAATAATTTGGGGTAAATTTGTCATAAATGTATCGATTTAGGGTTTTTTAGAGTATTAACCCTATTTTATTCAAGACATTGTTGCTAATAGCTATATCGAGGTCGTAAAGATTGATACAAAAAATAATCCAGTTGATATGGCGATGAAGCCCTTACCTATTGCCAAATCCAAGCATTAGTTAATGTTTACTGCAAATGAGTTTTACTCTAGTGAGAGGAGAAGATTGTTTGTTACTTACGTCTAACTTAAGCCAAGGTGGAGATTTATTGAGTATGTTTTGAATTATTTATAGGCTTGGGCCAACATTAGGACTCAAGAAGAGTATAAATATTATTAATCTCAAATTATTAGGTTAAGAAGTTAAAATAGAGAGTCTTAAGTTTTTGAGCCATCTTTTGCAATCTATGAATTTCTATGGTGGATTTTGCTTCTCCTCTCCCTATGATTTTTCCTGCAAGGTTTTTCCACGTAAATATGTGCGTTCTTTTTATTCTTCTCAATTTCAATTTCGTTATAGTTTCCACATCTATCATTACACTACCTAATTCGATGTGTAATTTGGCAAAGATTGAGAGACAATTCCATTTTTAATTTTATATAATGATACTTGAGCTATCAATTGCTAATTTGGCTACACTCTATCAATATAATAGCGAGTCAATCAATTAGTTTGTTGTTTGATTCAAAAGGGTTGAAATAGATGCCTTACTTCGCTATGAGAGAAAGGATTCTCAAATTTGATTTTCAATGGCTTGAAATTTAATCTTATGGAAATATCTAAAGGCCAAATTTTTCCGGTTTATTTCAAGTGGCAACGATGGTGTCTAAGTATGAGCAAGTACTTCATGATAGAAATAGGTGGTCACACAACATGGTTTTCAGGGAAAAATGTGTTAGATGATGAATCTGAGTGAGATAAGATTTGGCAAGGAAAAATTGAATCTGTTGATGGCAATGGAGCACATAATGACTCTTGATTATCTAATATAAAAGAATCAAATAATCGATAAATCATTCAATTCCTTTTGAATGAGAAATATGTTTTTTTTTTTTTTTGGTCGGTTATGAGACATATGTTTAAACACAAAAAATGATCAACTTTTGGTTATTATCGACAGGTGATAGATTTAGTTGATGAGAGCAGAGTTTAATCATTTATGAATGTAATTATCGATAATTGTAGGGGAATCAACAACAGAATGTGAACTTATTGATGAGAGCCTTGACGTTTATTGACAAAGTCATCGGCAACGATAGCGAGCAATCAACACAAAGATAACAGTTGGGTGGTTATGTCAATATCCGTTAATTTAGGATTTGCGTTAACATCTTTTGGACAAGTTTCGTGAAGCTTCCAATAACCACCGAAAGGATTAAGGGATTATTTTTTCTTTCAAATTTAGTGACCGCCGTTTGTAACTGTCTAAAGAGGAATATAAATACCCTAAGTGCACTTTTTGTAAAGGCTTCTCTCAATCAATCACAAAACTAAACATTCTTGCAAAAATTTATCTTTATCATTCTTTTTCCCTAATTTAAATATCTATCAATTCCCATACTTTAGTCATTGTTTCAATATCTCATCGTCAATTAGATTTCGACGTTTATCTTAATTGTAGTTTTCATATACTCATTGCCAATTAAATTTTAATGTTGTATCTTTATCATCACACTTTATCGTCAATTAAATTTCAACAAAGTTTTTTACGTCATTGGACTTCCTTGTTGATTATATTCATTGAAGTGTCTTTGTTCCTTGTGTTCCATTGATACAATTTCTAGCAAGAATCGCCACAAAATCCGTCTCAATCTTAAAAAAGCTAAAGAATGAACTTCAGTAAAGAATATTTTGTCGACGATCCTATTTCAGCAAAACAAGAGTCATTTGAAGATAATAGCTGAGCTAATTGTTACAGTCCACCTATAAATATACCTACATACTCATAAAGACGTATTCATGAATTTTGAATAAATTCTCTCTGCCATTGCCGATTTTTTTCCTCCTATAGTCCTAGTGCTTATATCCGGAACATGGGCCTTCATTGAGATTAATTTCCATACACAACCCGATGCCAGTTCTAAGGCCGGTTTGTTGGTTGTTTGTTTGTAAAACAAACAAAATGTGCTTTTCCTTGTCCCATATGGGAAAGTTGAGAGGAGATGAGCAAATTTATAAGTGTGAGCATTTTTGGTGTGTTCAAATGGGATGTGGGCTAGACTCTACAATATTTGCATGCAAGTGCGCGATTATTAGGCGCACTTAACACTTTGCACGCTTATGTGCCCGCTGTTTAATTAGCACTAATCACTTTATTTTATTTATTTCGTACGGTTATCTTATTAACCTTTATTAGTCAAAATACCCTTTTTGTTTATTAAGTATTTTTGGAAATTATGAAAATTCAGAATTTTATTTATTAAAAAAATTATTTTTTATGTTTTCATTAGATGTGTCTTTTCAAGATAACATTTGAAATTATACTTGTTCAGTTTGTAACCTTTGTTCATTTTGCAGCTTCTTGCAAAAGGATGCGCTTGTTTCCTTTGTAACTTCATCCAAAGGGATATATTTGTTCACTTTAGTTATCTATGTTCTTTAAGACCGATGTGTGTGTTTGTGTGTGTGTGGGTGTGTGTGTGTGTGTGTGTGTGTGTGTGTGTGTGAGTTTTTGGCATGAACGAGTATTAAGTCATTTTGAGTCTTCTTTTCAAAACAAAAGCCATTTTTTCAATCGTTTCTTAGAGAGACCTTAAATAAATACTAGAATTGCTATCTAATATTTTCATTTGAAACTTTGTTGTACCTTGGAGGATATTTGCCGATGACCATTAGTAATATTGTGGGGCAAATAAATCTTTAAAGAAAATAATATCACATCTCAAAGTCCGACTTGATTATTCTATTGATTTGAAGCCATATTTTTCCAATACGGTTTTCGGGTGGAATTGATCAATTCAAAACATAAAATCGAGACCCGAATTGATTAAGGTCGGTAGCCAAATTTTTTACCAGAGAATTGAATCAAATCCCATGTGATCTAGTCTCAAACTAGTGGACTAAGGTTGATTCTATTTGGTTTTTGAGTTGACCATTTACATCTCCATTCCTATTATTTGACCAAGTGACTTTACAACCCTCCAACTCATATCCATTAATGCACCATGTCGCGACCCTCTCGACATGGGGGTTGGGGAAAAGACGAGTTTAGAGGTAATGTCGAGTTGAGGACCAATGGTCCTTAATCGACGCGGGTTTTCCCAAGTTCTTATCTCATGCAATGTTGGGGTTTTATTTTAATTTGATTAACCCTATAAGGACGCATGCCAGACCTTTGAGCCTGGTCCGCGTATTATAATTAGAAATGGACTTTGCAAGTCCAAGTAGCAAAAGCAAAAACCTCACAAGCCCAACTTCAAATACAAACTCGCCCAAATCCATTCTTTATCAAATCATGCTGGGCCCACACTAATCCATCTCCTATCACAACTTCATGAAGTCTAAAGTAAGCCCATCTTTTAATATCCTTTTTTGAAATCCATTTTCTTTTTATCTCTTTTCTTTTATCTTATAATTTTGGTTTTTTTCCACCGGCTTCTTCGCTGCACGGACGCCTTCATCTTCTTCTTCGTAATACGGAGAACAACCAAAACACCATCAAAGTATGTAAATATATCCATCACCACTAATCCACCTATACTCGTAATCAAACCTCCACCATCGTCTGCCACGTTCGTCTGTCACCGTTAGTTACCAACACACGCTAGCCACAACCTCCGTAGATGCATAGAAAAAAGACAGAGACACATTCGGATAAAAGGACGTAATGAACAAACCGCGGACACTGAGCTTAAAAATTAACACTCCGACCATTGTTTTTGCGTCGACTCCTCATTGATGAACACCATTGAACGCGACAAGGAAATATGCCAATACATTGAAGAGACTAGCAGAACAAATGCATCCAGATTCAATTTTAATGATAATGAAATATTACTATAATTGGATCGATGGACTAAGAAAAATGATTAGTCTAAGTCCACGCACCTTTAGATTGAACAAAATCGTGATCTATTTCATGCCTGTCTAAAAGGCATGTTATCAAACGGTGGTCAGTAAATTGTAAAGTAAAATTTAGCCATCTCGGACTCAGATTCATGGCCTTGTCTGTGAGCTGTGAAGAAGCTTCAGCTATATTTAAGGCAAGAGTTTTTATTATTGCCTTTCAATTGGAGTTGAGGCGAACCGACGAGTTTGCAAGTCTTGGTCACAAACTCGTCGGTTCAAGGACCTTGGCTGCAAAGTAGAGTGAAATAGAGCAGGTTATGTGCTCTTCATATATCAGTGTTGGCAGTTCGAGTGATGGCCGGCAACCTTTGAGACGATTAACAAGCTTCAAGAATCGATTTACTATGAATATTTGCTCATTTCTGTTCTTTTTGTGTATATGCCATTCATTTTTCCCTAAAAACAGCATCAATGACGAAGAAATATGAGAGTTTTTCTGATATTATTAATTGAGATTGTAATTTACTATTTTACAAACTTGATATAAATATTCTTAATTTATCTAATATGGACGTTGCTTGTGTGGGTCGAATGAGCCCGATCCATAATGAGAGAACCTGATTGAAAACTCTGTAAATAGAGCTAAAGTCTATAATCGAATTCTAAAACACAAAACAACCTCACAAAAGCAGCAATTATAGAATTGCGTTGTGAGGGGCAGCCTTATTGAACTAGTGATGCATAGGGCAATAGATGAGAAGCACTAGAGCTTTGGATCATCGCTATTCTACATCAAGAATGATGGATTTCAAATTAGGTGCACTAATCCCTTTAATCTAATATCATGTTTCTAGTTTCTAACTATGGTGTTCCTGGGGTACTGTTTATGACGGCCAACATGTGGTATCAGAGCAGGCCCTATAACTTGAACTTTTGGATTTGACATGTCCTCATAATTATTTTCTGATGAAAATTTATTTTGGTCACATATTCGCACTTGTCTTGATAAGGCGAGCATTTCAGTGGGTAGCATGCCTTCGACGGAGGCCATGATAAAGTCGACATGCGTCGCCACAGGTTCCCACGTGTGAATCGCCTTTGGTGCGTACAGTGATGTCATGTGTGACCTTTAACCTGTCAACTTGGATGCAACTCGTCGACTAACTCGGGTGACCTATCCTGGGATTTGATTCGTTGACTAACCAGTTGATCGAGTGATCCAACCCAAGACTTTGACCCGGGTTGACCATTGATTGGTTGGACTGAATGTTGACCATTGACCAATCAGACCGGTCAAAATTGATTGAACCGGCGGTTTAGGTCGGTTCAGGCATATGCTAGTGAGTGCGTCACACACACCATGCACTCCTTCGCGCGTGAGAGCACGTTCAAGCTCTGTTTGAAGCATTCTTGGTACCCGCATGCTCTACAATGTGGTGTGTTTACTTTGCATGTTTGATGCTCTTAAGGATGTGAAATACATATGAAATTCTCTACATATGTATTTTTAGGGTATTTTTGCCTAGTTTCCTGTATTTCTCTACTGTTTCAAAATTACAATTGCCAACTCATATGTATATCATCACATAAAAAATGCTTAGAACGTGATTCATTGATAGCATGTATAAGGTTTAACATATAGTAATGTATGGAGCAATATACTTGGCATGACATGTGATTTTAGGGACAAATTGTTCATCTTGAAGTCTAAAATTGCGTGCACATGGTGAATGTGAGACAAAATTTAAATTCCTAGTATAAGAAAGTTTCAAAGATTCAATTGGGTTGTAAGTACCAAAGTGGTATATTTAATTGGGTTTGAGAATTATCAGTCTCATATTGTAATGAAATGTCAAGGTTGAAAGACATTCTCATGGTCGTTGTTATGTGAAGAGTAGATAACTACATGTCAATATGATGATATACATAACTCTCTGAATGTGTACTTCTACAGTTTGAATGTTCACGGTACTCACTTGATATTAATTGTAAACTTTGATTGTTATTTAGTCACATTTTCTGTAAATGACAATTTCATTAGGATTGAGGTTAGAACTGGTTCAAACCTTAAAAAAATGGAATGAGGATTTTCTGTTTAGAATGGAGTTAACGGATGTTTATGTTACTCTTGCGAGGATATGCCGATAGATCTCAATGCCGATAGTATGACACCTTAGAAAGCACATTTTACTACTTAAGAAGAGCAATTGGATTTGCTTGCTATCAATAAAGTTGTTAGAATATTTAAAAATTATATCACGCATTCATCTAATAGCTTAAGTTTTTTTGAATAATTAGTGATGGTCCCACAAAATCCTACAAGATATTATTGTTGGAAGTCTTGAATTCGAATTTTTTAGGCCCATTTACCTCCCTAATAAAATATTTTCCACGCTTAGTACTAGGCAAAAAGACTAGATTAAGCATGAGGGAGAGTGTTAAAATATTTAAATAATAAACCCCACTTTCATTTTATAATTTTAACTTTTAAAATAATTGCTTTGGTTTTGGTGGCTTGGAATCATGCCTTGTCTAATATTGAAATTTGGACACATTTGTAAGAACTTTTCAACATGAGGAATGCCGATTATGGTGAGGTTAGGGATTACGTCATAAGGAAGATAAACATAAAGTTCAAAAATCGTACTCATAAAGAAACTCATGAAATCACTGGTCTTTTTGACAATCTAGATCCTAAAAAAGTGTCATTTAAAAAGGATGGTGACCATTACTTCTTTTGCAATAAAAGGTCATATAAAAAAAGACTATCATAAATATAAAACTTTGTTGTCCTAATGTGAGCCTGCAATTAATAATTCTTTAGCATTTGTTTATGAATTAAACTTATCAAAAGCCCATCCAATTTATAGTGGTTAGATAGTAGTGCAACTAATTATATTGTGTTTACCATGTAGGGATTTATAAATTGGAGAAAGTCAAATTAGGATGAATCAAAGTTCACTGTGGGAAACAACAATAAAGTCGACATCGAGTTCATGAGAGATGTCATTTTAATTCTAGTTTCTAATTTTAATTTAATGTTAAGAAACATTTTCTATGTACCTTCCTTTAGACAGAACTTAGTTTCCCCGTCATGTCTTAACTGTAAAGCTACTCTTTTGAAGTAAAGAACAATGCAAATTATGTTTTAACTCCTAATGATATATACATTGCCTTACTGCTGAAAAGTTGTTTCCAAACCACTTCCACTTAAGGAACAGTCTTATGTGTTGTCACGACCCGACCCGCTCTGGGCTTGCAACAACCCATGCCATCACTTTTCACTTAGGTCATTTGTTTACAACGTCCCAAGACGCGTCATCGACCCATTCATTTTATCTTTTGATTATACACAAGCAGGAGTAGAATAAACATCTCCCAACCATTAACAAGCAATAGAGATAGTATAAGGTATACATCATAACACACTTTTATATACATGCATCTATCATCAAATATAATCTTTCCTTACATCAAAAGCTTAGTCATTTACAAGTTTGCGTAGCGAATTCCTCCATACTTGTCCAAGAATTAGGGTTGGGGTAAACCTAGTACCTCTATTCTACAAGGTTGACCTCACAAAGTGGTATCCCATACGTGTCTATTATGCGTCCATCTCAAGGTACTTTTGCTCAGGCTCGAATAGCCATGACTAAGGCCTGAAAAAGTTAAACAACGAGAAGTGAGATAAACTCAGCAAGTAAACTCCCTAAATCTCATGTAGGAAAGCCATTCACCTCAAAAACGCCTTAAACATGCAGGTTATCTATCAATGGCAGACCAATAGCAAAGCCTTCACTTTGCATTATCTATCAACAGGAATTAGGGCACTCAACATGCGACACTCTATCACGTGTCTAATTAGAGTATAAACAATCATTACGTGAGTGCACCATTCCATTAAGCATATGACATTCACAATTTAATCATCCTAACATAGATAACAATAATTCCAGGCACCATGCAGCAACTTAAATCTCTCGAGTCCTAGTCAAAGGCGTACAAATCCACAAACTTATATGTGCCTTTCTAACTCAAACATCAACCCGCAGGATATTCTTAGGCCTCTCAACTTATAAACAGGGTCGATCAAAGCATGCATGTGCCACATAAGTCATTGAAATGACATTTAATTCATGTACTTTTCTCATGTAACTCATATATATCCATGCCACACGTGTGCAAACTATATCCATGCCACACGTGTGCAAACTATGGCATCGTTCTTATAATATGCACTCAACATTTATGCACTTTACACACGTGGCGTTTTGAGAATCGCATGGCATCCTATAATACCATGTAACTCTCAAGACCATGCTTTCAGATTATTACGGCTGCTCGAGCCCAAGGCCAACTCAAGGTTTGCAGTCATCCGGCTTAACTAGACATCATCTTGCTCCATCGAGAACAGCATCCCGTTGACTTGGGAGCATCCGAACTTAATCGGGCATCGTCCTATGTAAAACGTCTCAAAATGGGTTCACACCCCACGTAAAAACGCATTAGGGTTTTTATATGATCACACGAGCACATCATCATTCACTCCCATTATTATCTTTCTCATTAGCCAAGTATGAATGCATCAATGGCGTACCAAGCGAAGTGTGTCTCATGATCTATCAAAAGTATATCAATAAAATATGCCAAGCATGAAACGAGAATCCATGACTTGACCCGTTACATTGAGCATCGGCCTAAGTCCAATCTAGATTGGAAACGATACGCTTCAATATTGCACCAAGACCAAGAAAAGGATTGACATGATATGATCACCGACCTAGTACCAAACTTAGCTCGGGAACGATACGTCTTAGTATCGCACCAAGACCAAGAAAGGACCAATCTGTCGTGACATAACCACCAACCTAGTACCAAACTTAGCTCGGGAACGATACATCTCAGTATTGCCAATCTCAAGAGAGAGAATTGACTCGGCGTGCTTCCTTGGACATTCAAGAACCATAAAATATTTCGTCTCGGAGGCTTCGGGTGTTCTCACCCATCGACCATGGACAATAAACATGACATGTGTATAACGGCTACTTTCAATGAATACATATAATACATCGCCATCATGTCATACACGTGCATCATTATATCACATATGAATGCACCATTTAATCCATAACCCGTGGCATATAGACTACTTGTCAAAATATAGTCCTCATAATATTTTAAAAATCATTTTTTCCACGTGCCATCATAACCCGCAATATGTCCACAACATTTATTACGTGCCATCAAAAATTTATTCTTCAATTAATATAACGTACATATCACGTATAATATGTCAAATACGTACAACACATAACACATATAACATACTTATATATAATCTGTACCCCATATAAGCCTATATCACTTAATAGTATTTCACCTATTATAGCATAATAAAACAACATATCAATTTTACTTATCATAACCTGATAACTTATCACCTAAACCTAAACACGATAACTTATCACCAAAACCTGATAACTTATCATTAACAATCCGATAACTTATCATTTCAAATCCAATAACCTATCGCCTAACATGATAACTTATTGTCCTAGGCTCGATAGCTTATCAACCACGATCCGATAACCTATTGTTTTGATACCTGATAACCTATCGGTAATCGTTCGATAATCTATCTAAGCCCAATAATCACTTATCACACAACATCCACTTATCACATCAATAAATCATCATTTAACCATAAGCAAGCCCTAAACTATTCCCTAAGTGTAACGATAACCCTAAACAAGAGTTAGAAAGCCACTCACACCCAAGTGCAAGCTTTAAAAAACGTCGGGAGAGGAGCAGTAAGGCCGAACAGCGGCTGTGAGCTGCTGGTCATGCCTCCATAGCACATGTGGGAGGGCTGAATGGCGTCCGGGCAACAACACAGTGGCGGCTCGACGGCGAACAGCCTCCCTTAGGCCAGCGGTGTCCAAACCGCCAACAGAGAGAGAGAGAGAGAGAGAGAGAGAGAGAGAGAGAGAGAGAGGGCTGCTATGAGGGCTGGACAGCAGCTTCCTCTACTCCAAAGCTCCAACTTGGTAATGGAAATAACAGTGCGAAGGGAAATTTAAGGATGGCAGTTGTGGTGGTCAGTTACCGATGAGTTTCTAGAGGGAAAAATGAGAGAGAAATGGGTATGAAATGAGGAAGAACATGAGGGAAATTCGTCCAATGGGTAGGAAGAGAGAAAAAGTGAGAGAAAATGAGAGAAGAGAGAGAGAGAGAAACTTGCCGTGGGAATCAAAGGGAATGAGAGGAAAGAGAGACACAAAGGGAAATCTTGCCCATTGATGCCTATCAAATCCACATATTCTTGGACTCATATCAATCAATCTTGGAATACTTCTTGAAGAAGCAAGATCTATGCATTAATATGGAGATTTGAGTACTTGAGTACATAAGGCTTAGACTAGACTAGTTAGGTAGATTAGGAAACCTTCAAGCTCTCTCTTCTTTTTCTGCCATAAGCTTGTGCCGACCCTTCACTTGCCCGTTTCCAAATTTGTCCTTTTTCCTTAGTCCAAAGGAAGGGCATTTCGGCTTTTCACCAAGATCTTGCACTATTCATGTATTATTCACTTCCTTGCATGTATTAAATGCCAAGATCTTGCAATGAAAGCTCCAAACTTGAGAAATAAGGGTTGATCTCAACTACACAATTGCCTAAGCTTGGGCATGTGGCCATCTCATTCCAATGTGAAGAACAGTCTCGAACAATTTTTAAAATAAATATCACTACCTTATCAAACAGATTTGAAACATTATAAAAGTTTAATATGTTGTAGAGAAAACTTTAAATAACATTTTTCATGAAGGAATCCAAGCTAATTTATTTTGTATAAAGAGCAATAAATCACCAAAGGCAACCCAAAATCTCGTCCGTTGAACAATTCCAACGATCGTAGAAGAAAACCAATTTCGAGATTCCAATCTTCATAAAATGCTTCGAAATTTTAGTATGTTAGATATAGATGTCCCTAGAACTTTATTGAAGGAAGTATATTCATATTGCAAAGGGAAAAATTTATAAAAAAAAAAATCAAGAAAACAAATAGGTCATCATTTTTCTCCACTTGGTAGTTTTCACACGGTAAAAGAGCAGGCTTTCGTACCAACCATTTCACCTCAAAAAAATCTGAAATTAAAATATACTATAGATCAAGATGTTTTGAACAACTTTCATAAAAGGAATTTTTGTGAGTTTCAAACCATAGAAAGCTCTATAAAATTGGAAAATAGTGAAGGTCTAGTAGCATGCACACTATTCATGCACATAGGGCTTGGGTTTGGGCTTGACAATTTGGGTTTGGGCTTAACTCATCCAATTTGAACCTTAACAAGCTTACTAGGCCTTTAATTGGGCGTGAGGCCCATTGGGCTTTCAATTTCTAGCCCAATTTCACTTATCCAAAAATTCAGGATTTATCGATAATTAAGGAATTTGATGAAACGATGTCCAATGGTAGTCTCTTAATCCTTTAAAGTCTGATACCCTTAACTAAATTAGAATTTGTGGTTGAAATCCATCAAATGCGGCTTTAGCATAATTAAAACCAACAGGCGACCTTTAAGATTTCATGAGTTCGACCCATGGTTGATTCAATGTAAATCCACATTTGATTCTATTCAATTTATGGATGCTCATCAGTTGTTATGTAATTGTGAGGGGTCAATTGCTCGTTCCAAAGTACTCGATCATCTAGAATTGGTTTAGGGTCATTCGTAATTAATATAATAATCATGCAAAATCACCCGCAATCCAATTATATACTATTATCAAATCAATCTATAGCCATTCCTAGATCAGTTTGAAATGGCTTTAGATTGTCCCTCATTGATCTTTATGGTTGAATTGTCAATCCATAGTTCAATTCTCTAGTCATGTGCACCAAAATCTTAAATTACCTTTCCCAATAGGTTTAACACTCTTAAATGGTTCACAAACCAATTCAAAATCTAATTATACTAATCGTGCATTGATAAAAGTAAACCCCTTATTGTATTCAGAGTAAGGTTGAATTTTGAGGATGTCACATGCGTTGAGGCATAAATGACTTAGTCACAAATCTAGGGAAAGCATATAAATGTTAATAAAGGCTAACATCCTACCTCTTCTTAAAAGTGACCTAGAGACTTTCTTAACTCTTCGATAGGGTGATATGCTATGCATATCGATTTTTGGGTTATGTCATCATTTGCTTGTGTTGGCTTTGTGTTGTTATGCTTGTTGTGTTCTAATTGTTTGTGGTTACATCAAATAAGTTCATAGTCTCGCATAGATGTCGAGCACACCCGGATGTCAAAGAAATGTCTCATGTGACTTTGGACGTGCGCCAAGGTAGGTGCACGAACCACACTTGATTTCGGGACAACATTGAGACATGTTGTTACTCGAGACAAGTCACGAGTCGATGCCGAAGCCAGAATGAACGGTTCTAAGTCCAGACCACGAACCCAGGTCGCATCCGGCATGAGTTTAATTTAGTAAGACATAAGAGTCATTCATTAGTTCACCTTGCATGGCATAGTTTCGAGCCACTCATTTGGCTAAAATTTTAAACATAAAATGAACCGGTTGATGCTTGAAACACATGGACACACGATGGACTTATATGTTGACGTTGGGGATTGTTGGGTCGTTGCTTGGGGTAAAGCCCCGAATGCCGTCCCGATATTAAGATCGTGGATGATGCTAGCCTGAGTGAGGTCGATGCCTGGGGGTCACCCTAGATGCCGTCCTGATAATTAAATCGAGATAATGTCGGCTGCCAAGGGGGACTAATGCCCGGTTGTTACCGGAAGAGTCTATTAATTTCGACTAATATGATACTAAAAAGAAAAATGAAAGTTCATGTGTCATGTTTGCAAAAGCTGGGTTTGTTTGATATGTATTGTTAAGTCCTTGCATCAATTTGAGCATATATTTGAATTGGGTTACTTAGTGCTTGAATGAGTTTCATGAGATACGCATATCATTTTTTGTGACCGAAATGATCGTAAGTCATGGACCTTTGGAAAGTTTGTTCATATGCACTAACTCATTGTCTTTGATTCTTGAAAGCACATAAACAGTTGAGAGCCTTTCATATACAAAAAGCAAGGCAAGGCACGAAAGATGACCAAGATAAAGAAGAAAATTGCAGTCCATAGTTTCACCAATTGGAGGTCATTCACATTGATATTAGTGGATCATAAACGATAACCTTGTGTAATTTTTTTTATTCCATCACATTTATTGATAATTATTTCCGATATAGTTATCTATACTTAATTAAGGAAAAGTCTGAATCTCTTGACAAGTTCGAGCTTTTTCGGACTGCATTTGAGAAATAGTTGCAAAAAATCATAAAGGCGATTATATCTAATTGGGGTGGTGAGTATTTTGGCAGGTATGGTGATGTTGAATAGCTTAAATGGCTATTTACCAAAACATTTGGAGGATTCTAGGATAATAACTCAGTTTACTATACTTGAGAGTCCTTAACAAAATGGTGTGGCAAAAATGCGTAATCACAACCTTACGGAAATAATGAGGAATGTGATTAGTATAACCAACTTACTTGTTTTTCTATGGGATAAGGCTTTGAAAACAGTTCTCTATATACTACACCGTGTTTCTACTAAAGCTGTTTTATCGACTTCTTTTGAATTATGGACTGGATGTAAATCTTGTTGAGGAAACTCCTATTAGGTTTTGAAGTTGACAAAAAATTTCTAATTCTATTATGAGGAATATTAGACTTCTGTGGAATTCTTTCAAAGTCTATCTAACATCAAACGTTTGCCCCAGCGACGAAAATCTAGGGCGAACTCAAGTGAAGATCGAAGATATAATCGAGACTCAAGATTATTTTTCTTCCTCCAAGGATTCAGACGGACAAGATACATCAGGTTTTCTGGTTGGAAATTTCACTTACCTTTTTTTATATTTTTGATGGAATCATTCACGGATTGGTATAATCTTTTTGGAGGCAAGTTTATTTGGAAATAATTTACTTATGGAAACTTAGATTCGATTGTATGGGCGACCAGGATCGTCGGACTTTCATCTCAATCTTCAAACGGCTCAAGATCTCTCTAATTGATTCTGTCCAACGGGTTGATTAGAAGAAATCCTCTTGATAGTGCCAACGATCATAAAGGCATGGAGGAGTATTTAAAGAGGTTTTTCGGGTCATTTGCAAGAGAGTGTGAAAACTAGAATTCCAAAGTCTGAAGCTTTTCAAATCACTTGTTATTCCTCATATAGTGCTCAAACTTGTATTCAAAAAGAGGGAAACTCGTGACTTAGTGAGAAAAAAAAAAAAAACTCTACCGAGTAGTCGGTATTGCCGTAATTCTCTTTCGATTCATAGTGAAAACTAGCCAAAAGGTTGTACGCAGGAGAGTGGACGTAGGCTTAATCCAAGCCGAACCACCATAAAACTTGTGTTCATTTTCTCTTCCCTGAACTCCTTTAATTTATCTGCTGTGACACTTTTCTGATTTTCACTCTGTTTGCTTAAGTCTGAATTTTTATTCAAAGTCTATAGCTTAACAGACTTAGTCTAAAAGAAAATATCTTTAATGCAATTTGAGAATAATCGTCTTTACACTTATTTACCCCCTCTAGGTGTTTATACTAGCTTTTCAATTGGTATCAAAGCTTGTGTGCTTACTTTATTGAAGTGTTTTTACTTCTAAGCTAAAGATTTTCTATGGCTAGTATTTTGACTCCAAGATTGGTTGAAGGACATAGCAATACCAGACCTCCTTATTTTGATGGAAATGAGTATGATGTGTGGAAGAACAAAATAAAGACATTCCTCGAGATCCAGAGATCCTTCGGAGTGGGATGTTGTTGAAGAAGGAATCAATCCAAAAGCAACATCAACTTCAAACAAAGGGAAAGAAGTAATTGATGCTGATGAATCAATACAAGCTGAAATTAACAAGACAGGCTCTTGATGCAAAAGCAATTTATTCCTTCTACTATGCTTTGTCTCTCACTAAATATAACCGAATCTCCTCTTGTGAAACAATAAAAGAAGTTTAGGACAAACTACATGTCACCTATGAGGGGACTAACCATGTGAAGGAGACAAAGATAAATATTCTACTTGGATAATATGAATCCTTCAAAATGAAGCTTGGAGGATTTATTTATGATATGTTTAGTCGCTTTACGAAATTGTGAATGACTTGACTTATCAAGGTCAACCAATTTCTGCACCAATGAAAGTCAACAAACTACTGCGTGGACTTTCAAAGGACTGAAATCATGTGAATACTTTAATCGAGAAACTCGAGAGAATCATGCCTCTATCGGTTGACGCGATAGGCATGCTTCAATCATATGAAGTGGAGCGGATCAATGATGAGGAAGATCCAAAAGGTAAGAAATCAATTGCATTAAATTCTAACGTTGATTATGATGATACAATTTCAAATGATGACATGGACGATGAACAGCTAGCCCTTATGATAAAGAAATTCAGAAAATTAACCAAAAAGGGAAGAAGGCTAAATTGGAAAAAGCAAAGCATGGAGAATTCCTAGAAGAGACCAATGGAAGATATTAAAACTAGCAATGATGTAATATGCTTCGAGTGTAAGAAAAATGAACATATTAGACCAAACTGTCCCTTGTTGAAAAAGAAGAAAGGGAAGTCTGAAAAGTACAAGAAACTTCTTAAGCAAAAACCGGAGTAACACCGAATGTGAAGAAAGTGAAGAGAAATTCGCAAATATATGTCCGATGGCTCACTCAGTCAGACTCAGAATCGGAGATAGACACTAATTTAGATTATGACAAAAAAATCGAGGTTAGTCATTCAGAAATTCATGTTAAAGTCTCTATGTATATAGATGAACTTTGCTTCAATCTTAAATCTTCTTTTAAAAGGATTTCTGAACTGAAAAATGAGAATTCTAAGCTCGGGAAACAGGAAGTGTCTTGGAAAGAAAAGTTTGAAAGTCTGAAAAGAAGCTTTGATGATTTGAAAGAAAATTCTGATTCACTTTCAAAAGAAAATGTCATCTTGAAAAACGAGATTTCAGATATTTCAAAAAGATTTTCCAAATGATCAAAAAAATTGGAAAAAAAATCTTACAGCTCAAATACCCTATTTTAATAAATCTAGTTTGGATATAAATAATGAAACTATTCATCTAATTGATTTTCCTAAAGTAAAAAGAGACTTAGACAAAAACCTACAAAGACAATTTACAAAAATCATTTTTGAAAAGTGTTTGTAAAACACTGTCGGCTGAAGTGCTCTCAAATGTTCTAAGTTTAACGGTTAGAGCATTTTGAGAATGAATATCCCAAAGTTTAGAAACCGGTTAAGAATGATTGGGCAAAGGCTATTTTTAACACTAACTCTCTTGGACCCAAGAAAATCTGGGTACCAAAGAAAGTTTGAGTTTTTCTTCGATTGCGGGTTACTATTAAAAGAAAAATCAAATGGTATTTGAATAGTGACCCATTCTATGCATATTACTGGAGACTCAAGCTATTTCGTAAAGCTTAATAGACTAAAAGGAGGAATTATTTCTTTTGGTGGAAATAGCAAAGGGAAGATTATAGGATGTGGAACAGTGAAGATTGAAAGTGTGACTATCAATAATGTTTCTCACGGTGAAAAGTTTAAATTGCAATCTTCGAGTATAAGTCGGCTTTGTGATACGGGTTTCAGAATAAACTTTCAAGAAAGTATTTGTTCTCGAATAAGTCAAGATTTTTCTCAATCTTTTCTTTGGGCGAAGGCATGGCAATATATATGTTACGGACGTAAATCCAAAAATTCTCGGTGCCTCGTCTCAATACAAGATGAAACAAGTCTCTAGCATTGAAAGCTTAGTCATGTAAATATGAAGCAAATAGCCAAAATTTCTTCAAAGTTGGTTCGAGGGCTTCCTAATTTGACTTACCATAAGTCTAAATTGTGCAATCCTTGTATCGTGGGAAAACAGGTCGAAGTTCTTTTAAATCAGTAAATCAGGTTTCTACCGGTCGTGTTTTGCAGCTTTTCCATATGGATCTTTTTGGACCAACAAAAACTCAGAGTATTTGTGGAAAGAAATATTATCTAGTAATTATGGATAATTATTCACGTTTCTCTTGGGTATTCTTTTTGCCAAATAAGTTTGAAACTTTTTTCTTACTTTTTAAAATTTGCCAAGAAAGTTCAGAATGAGAAAAGTTATGCTATTTCAAGCATAAGAACAGATTATGGATGTGAGTTTGAAAATCAAGATTTTGTAAACTTCTGTGATGAATCTAGTTTTCAACATGTTTTCTCTTCTCCATATACTTGAGCAAAATGGAGTTGTGGAAAGGAAAAACAAATCTTTACGGGGAGATGGCCAAAACTCTATTGATAGAAAACAAAATATCTTCTCGATTTTGGCGAAGCATTTCTACTACCTTTTATATAATCAACATGGTGTTTATAAGACATATTCTAGAGAAGACTCATTATGAAGTATATAAAGGGAAGAAGCCTAATATTTCCTACTTTCATGTTTTTGGCTATAAGTGCTTTATCTTGAAAAATGCAAATGATTGATTTGGAAAGTTCGAAGAAAAATCAGATGAATGAATTTTTCTTGGTTATTCTATGTCAAGCAAACCTTACGGGGGTCTTTAACAAGAAGACTTAGTCTGTAAAAGAATCAATGAATGTCAGCTTTCAGGATTATGTGCAGAATCAACCAGATCAGGTTCAACTTGAAGAATCGAACCGGTAAGTCTATTTCCTCGGCGACATTCAATCTTCTCGGGAGTACGGCAACAAGCAAAACAAGAAGTTACGGATGATCAACAGATTGTCAAAACAAATAGCAACTGGAAGCACAAATCAAGTCATCTTAAATAAGTCATCATTGGCAAAATTGATGAAGGAATCTGCACCAGATCCAAAGGAAAATAAAATTCTAGTGCAATAGCACTTATTTCAGAAATAGAACCAAAAGGAGTCGAAGAAGCATTGTCGACGAAAAGCTGGATAGAAGTTGTGCAGGAAGAACTCAGACAATTCAGCATCAACAATGTGTAGGAACTAATTCCAAAACCTAAAGGAAAATCTGTGATTGGAACAAAGTGGGTATTCAAAAACAAGATGGATGAAAAAGGTAAAGTAATCAAAAACAAAGCAAGGCTTGTGGCAAAAGGATACACACAGAAAGAAGGGATAGATTACAACGAGACTTATACACTAGTAGCAAGATTAGAAGCAATTAGATTATTACTTGCCTTTACTTGTTATTAAAATTTCAGATTATTCTAGATGGATGTCAAAAAGCGCTTTCCTTAATGGATTCATACAAGAAGTCTATGTGGAACAACCTCTACGATTTGAAGATCTAAGAAAACCAGACTTTGTCTATAGACTAAAAAAGGCATTATACGGTCGAAGCAAGTACCTCGAGCTTGGTACGAAAGGTTAAGTAAGTTTTTAACAGATAATGGTTTTGAGAAAAAAAGTTGATACAACCTTGTTTATAAAAAGAGAAGAAAAGATTTTCCGCTTGTACAGATTTATGTAGATGATATAATCTTTGGTTCTCCTAACGAAAATCTCTGCAAGAAATTTTCAAAATCTATGCAGGAAGAATTTGAAATGAGCATGACGGGTGAATTAACCTTCTTTCTAGGACTGTAAGTCAAACAATTAAATAAAGCAATATTTATTCACTAAGAGAAATATGCCAAAGATCTTATCAAGAAATTTGGATTAGAAAATTGCAAGAGGACAGAAACTCACATGTCAAGTTCATCAAAACTCAACAAGGATGAAGGAGGAAAAAAAGTAGATCAAAAGCTATACGAAGCATGATTAGTTCTCTACTTTATCTTACTACCTCTAGACCCGACATTTTATTCGGTGTGTGCATATGTGCTAGATTTCAATCGACTCAAAAGAATCACATCTAAGTGTGGTTAAACACATTATCAAATATGTTGCAACTTTTCCAAAACTGGGTTTATGGTATTAAAAAGCATGAGACTTTACTTTACTTGGTTACTCGACGCCGATTTAGCCGGTTGTAGAGTTGGCGAAATAGTACATCGACACATGTCAATTGTTCGGACAAATGCTGTATCATGGTTCTCGGGAAACAAAGTACGGTGGCACTTTCTACAACGAAGTGGAATATGTTGCTCTTGGAAGTTGTTGTTCTCAAATTCTGTGGATTAGACAACAACTAAGAGACTTTAGGATAGAAGAATCCCTGAGAGAAATCAAATGCGACAACACAAGTGCTATCAACCTTACAAGAAACCCAATTCTTCACTCAATAGCAAAGCACATTGAGATTTGTCATCATTTCATAAGAGATCATGTCCGAATGACGAGATTAATGTTCATTTTGTTGATTCAAAGAATCAGGCGGCAGATATCTTTACAAAACCATTGGAGAAGAGCTTATTTGAATCAATTCGTAGCAAACTGAATATCATCCTTCCTTTTGACTAAAGTCTACGAGTTGGTCAAACTCAGCAACTAATCTTAAGGAAGTTACTTCCATATGGAAATTTCTCCAATCCGAGGTATTTTTATCTTTGGCACGTAAAAACTAAACAGGTATGATTATCACTAAATGATCTCTTGCCTTTTTTATTTTTGGAAATTACAATTTCATTGCTGATTTTTCGGAATATATTTCAAATTTTTGGTAGTTATTGTTTTCTGAAAAGGCATTTCTTTTGTGACGATTCGTTTGCCCCATTTCAATTTCTTTAAATTCTTTAGTTTATTTCTTTCAACACAGTATTTTCAAACCCTAATTCCCAAACTCTCTCTCTCTCTCTCTCTCTCTCTCTCTCTCGTTTTCTTTCTCTTTTACTCGAACATGTCATCGAAGTCCTCCAAATTTGCATCAATGTCGTTCCAGAGGAAATCTTCTCGCATCGCAAGTCGCTGCCCTCACAACATGCCTGAAGGACCAACTCATTTTGATCTTACTAGAGAAGATTCTTCGCGAAGTCCTCGTCACTCTACGGATGAGGAAGTTATAGAAGAGGCGACTCGTATCGAGTAATGAGGCCTAAGGTACTTTTCAAGCATTATACATTTTTGAAACAGGGTAGAACTCCAATGACTTTTATCACTAACTTTCTGAAAGAAAATGGGTATGGAAACGAAACTCTGTTTTGTAAAATGATGGAAAAGTTAGGACTGGTGCCAAAAGGAACAACAGAAAAGGAATTTTTGAAGTTTCCTTCGATCCTCATTTTGGGTCAAAAATCAGCCTAAGAATAAAGATGATGATGAAAGAATCTTTATCCAACCAAGGATGGGTGTGGCTGCTGAGATTCCTAGAGAAAGAATGAAACTTTTTCATTCAAAAGAGCATAAAAGGGTTTATGCTTAAATGTTGAATGAGAGGAGTGATAAACTCACATATGGTAGACTTTGACTTTTGGATTCTATAAAGGTTAACTTGAGGGAAATGTTAACCAATCTTCAACTTGAAAAATTTTGTGCAGAGATGGCTGAAGCATATCTTGAATTAACAGCATATTTTTACTCGAATTTGTCATTTCTAAATCAAACGCATATTCAGTTTGCTGTTTGTGATAGAGTGTTTATTGTGGATGTGGATATTATGGCTGACATTTTGGGCGTAGATCAGAGTGGTTTCCTACCCATAAATGTTTCCATCAATCAAGCCACTAGATTTCTTGTGAAGGACAGATTTCCGAGTGGGAGTATTACTTACTCTTGTATGCCGGCTTCAAACATTCTACTGCACAAGATTGTGATTAATTGCATCAAACCCAAGGTTACCTCCAAGATTGATGTCTCGAGATTTGAAGCGAAAATCATGTGGGCAATCTACAATGGAATTCATTTTCACTCCCACACACTATCTTTTTGCATATGTACGGAACTGTGATGAAGGAAAAAGAACAACTGCCCTACTCTACCTTGAGATTATTCGGACATTTTCAGATTCAGTTACCCTCTCAACTTCAATCAAGGACTCTCACCCCTATGGAGATAGGAATGAAGATGATTTCCAAGATGAGGTTGAAAGATCTTGCTAAGATCCTTGATCTTTTGAAGAATGAATCATCTCGCAGAATCAAAGAAGGATCATTCTTGCAAAGAAGCGCAAGGGAAAGGATGTTGTCCAAAAGACTTCAAAGAAAAAGAAATCTATCCTTCTACAAGACAAAGAGGAGGAAGATAAAGATCTAACAATATTTGTCATTGCTTTGCTTAATCTTCAAGATTCTGTTGATTCTAAAGAGACTAAAGAAGAAGAAGGTGAAAAGGAAGAAGAAGAAGGAGAATGAGGAGGAGGAGGAGGAGGAGAAGAAGAAGAAGAAGAGAGTGATGCTGCAAGATCTGAAGACAAGGAGAATGAAGATTTAGAAGGAGACGCTAGTACAATACTAGAATTGGACGAAATTGAAGAAAACAAGGAAATTGCTGCACCCTTGAAAAGGAGACTGAACCAGAGAAGCAATCACGTGCTAGAAAAGAGAAAGTGCAAGAGGGAGAAGTTTCATTTCAATCGAAGGCACTAAAAAAGGGGGAGAATATGAGAAAACTCCATTAGATGCACCTCTGCTAGTGATGGTATCGTAGATCTCCGCAAATGCTGAAGATGTTTTTGCATCTCATTTTCCTGAAATTAATGTTAAAGAGGAAACTCCAAATTAGGGTAAGCAACAAACGCACACATTCAAGTTGATGTTCATTCACTTATGGATGCTCCACATATTCACTTTGCTGAAGCTTGTACTCAAACTGAACCTGACGCAAACTATCCAAGGATAGTAGACCTCCTGTTAGAGATAAAGACACAGCAATATACCATGGAGTTTGAAATTCAGAAGTTACATGCTGCTTTAGGATCTACCTCAGAATTTCTTGCGGCAAGGTACAGTCTCTTGACACTCGGGTTCGGACGATGAATCAATAGGCTTCACAGATCGTAGCCAAATTGGAGAATATATATTATTAGTGCTTACACAAGCTTGAGGAGATCATGCAGTCACTGGAGGATTTCCGACTTGTTCACGTTCCAAAACAGCCCCGATAATCTTTTTACTCACTCTTTTCCTAACTGACTCTATCTTTTTTTTTTTTTTTTTTTTGTAAAGTCTGACTCTATCTTTTTGCCGATGACAAAAAGGAGGAGAGTGAGAGCAGATTTAAATTTTTGTTATTTGCTTGAACTTTGGTTTGTGTTTTGGATTGTGTTGGATTGAACTTGTGGTTTTGTTGTGGATCACGGTTAACTTTTGTGGTTATGGATTGAATTTTTGTAGTGCTTGAACACTACTTGTTGCAGAACCGTTGAGACTAATGTGTCTTGTGGTTGCAGATTCTATGATATTATGTTCTATAAATAATCCATTCTTATTGTAAACTATCATGTGCTGCTAAAGTGTTGTTTTGCAAGATAAAAGCTTTAAATCTACATGAAAGTTTTGTCACCATTAAAAAGGGAGAGATTGTTGAGGAAATTCCTATTAGGTTTTGAAGTTGACAAAACTTTTCTAATTCTATTATGAGGATTATTAGACTTCTATGGAATTCTTTCAAAGTCTATTTAACATTAGAAGTCCGCCTCACTCTAACGAAAGTCCAGATTGAACTCAAATAAAGATCGAAGATATAATCAGACTCAGGATTATTTTTCTTCCTTCAAGAATTCAGTACGAACAAGATACATCTGGCTTTTTGGTTGGAAATTTCACTTACCTTTTTTTTTTTTATATTTTTGATGGAATCATTCACGGATCGTATAATCTTTTTGGAAGCAAGTTTATTTGGAAAGAATCTACTTATGGAAACCTAGATCCCGATTGTATGGGCGACCAGAATCATCGGACTTTCATCTCAATCTTCAAATGGCTCAAGATTTCTTTGATTGATTCTGTCCAACGGGTTGATTGGATGAAATCCTCTTAATAGTGCCAACGGTCATAAAGGCATGGAGGAGTATTGAAAGAGCTTTTTCAGGTCATTTGCAAGAAAGCATAAAAGCTAGAATTCCAAAGTTTAAAGCTTCTCAAATCACTTGTTCTTCCTCATATAGTACTCAAACTTGTATTCGAAAAGAGAGAGATGTAAATACTAGTACGAGCACCTAGAGGGGGTGAATAGGTGCGGAAACAAACTTTTGAGAAATATAGTGAAAAACTTTACTATTAACCTGAATCTGTTTAACAGTAGACTTTTAAAAAGAAAAGAGACTCTAACAATTAAATAAAGTTACGAACTAAGTAAATGAGTTTAGGGAAGAGAATAAGAACATAAGGTTTATAATAGTTCGGCTTAATCCAAGCCTACGTCCACTCTCCCGCACTAATAGGCCACCGGCTGGATTTCACTATGAATCAAAATAGTCGTTACAGTATTACGTCCTTGATTCCATAGTGTAGAGACTCCGCTACACTTCCTCAAGGCCTCACAAATGTATGAGCTCTGTTTTGAGTACAGGTTTACGCTCAGCATATGAATTAGCAAAGAACAAGGAGTTTCAGACTTTGGAATTTCTCTATCGCGCACACACTCGAATAACTAGAACATCTTCCCTATATACTCCTCCATCCCTTCATAACCGTTGGCACTTTCCAAAGAAGTTCTTCCAATCTACCCGTTGGATATAATCAATTAGGGAGATTTCGAGTTATTTGAGGAATATGATGATAGCTCACCAATCCTGCTCACCCATACAATTAGGATCTAGGTTTCCACAAGTAAAACTTTCCAAGTATGCTTTGCCAATCAACGGATCCAAAATACTCGAATTAATTTCATGACGAATAATGGATTCTGAGATGCTATATCCAAATCATGAGATTTTCTTGATCAATCGAATCAAATCCTTAAAGAAATACTTGATCTTGATAAGACTTCTTCAACGGTCTAGAAACTATCAATGAGGGTAGACTTTGAATCTTGAATCTGGTGGTTCGACGGTCTTCGGACTTTGACGAAAGAGTCTGCAAGTCTTCAGACTAGACTGATGGAAACGTTTTGTCAGCTTCAAAACATGCAAAAAAGTTTTCTCCAACAAGAGAAACTCTAAAGAATGACTTAGTGAGAAAAAGAAACACTCTACCGAGTAGTCAGTATTACTGTAATTCTCTTTCGATTCATAGTGAAAACCAGCCGAAGGTCAGTCGGTGTGGGAGAGTGAATGTAGGCTTAATCCAAGCCGAACCACTATAAATCTTGTGTTCATTTTCTCTTCCCTGAACTCATTTAATTTATTTGTTATGATACTTTTTTGATTTTCACTCTATTTGCTTGGGTCTGAATCTTTATTCAAAGTCTATAGCTTAATAGACTCGATCTAAAAAAGAAAAATATATTTACTGCAATTTGAGAATAATCGTCTTTACACCTATTCACCCTTAGGTGTTTATACTAGCTTTTTCAAATCTAACATAAATCATCTTAAGATTTAGCGATGTCCTGCAGAAGTGAAGTTATATAATCCAATATTAAGTAAGTTGAACTCTAGAACCACTTGGTGTTACTTTATAACTTACCTAGATCATTTGAAGGAATATCGATTCTATAATCCTAATAGAGGTATAAAAATTGTGGAATCACGGGCATCGAAATTTGTGGAAATTGTATGGCTGAAGAGGGTAACTACTTACAAACTATTGAGGATAACAATATAGTTGGGGACTGTTGTGTCTTTTTCTCTATCCATACAAACGTTTATGGAGCCTCCTACACTAGAGACTAAGCCTGATAAAGGTCTAAGATCTCATTGTTGAGGCAATTCTTTATGAAGTTCTTCAAGTCTCTTAGGCGCAAGATAAGGCTATAGAAGCTCCACTTAGGAGATCCATCGGAAAGAGGTAATCAGCTATACCACTATATTATCTAGTCTATATGAGAGAGCATGATTATAATATTGGCTAAGTGGTTAATTCAATGACTTATGAAGATGTTGTTTCTTGTCCACAATCAAATTTATGGTTGAATGCAATGAAAGACGATATGCAGTCTATGAAACATAATGGTGTTTAAGAGCTTGTTGAATTGCCTGAATGGCACAGGCCCATCAACTACAGATGAATGTATAAGACTAAAAGGGACTTTAAAGGAAAGATTCAAAAGTTTAAAGCCAGACTTGTAGCCAAGGATTTCACTTAGAGAGAAGAAGTAGACTATGAATCAACTTTTTCCCCAATCTTTCCTAAATATTCATTCATAGTGATCATGGTAATGGTAGCTCATTTTGATATAAAGTCATGCCATATGGATGTTAAAACTCTCTTTCGAATGGAAACCTTGATGAGGAGGTTTCTTTATAACAAATGATTCGGGTAAGTTTGTGTGTAAACTAAAAAAAGTCAATTTATAGCCTCAAGTAAGTTTCTAGACAATAAAACTTGAAATTTTATAGTGTTGTCACTTCATTCGGTTTTCGTTGAGAATAGAGTGAATCGGTGTATATACTGCAATATCATTAAGAGGAAATTTATTTTCTCGTACTCTATATGAACAAACAAGTTAAGGGTGAGCGCGGTTCCGAGTAGAACCGAAACCGGAGAACCGTTTGAAGGCTCCGATTCGGTTCTCGGTTCTAAAGGGATCGGTTCCGGTGCCTAGTTCCCTTTTTGGGAACCAACACCGAGAATCGGAACCGAACCGGAACCGGAACTAGTCTGGTTAAGGCTGAAAAAACCCCAAATCAAAAATTGACTTTCACTTTCACATATGACACTTTCCGATTCGCAGTTCTCTTTTCGCCCGTTCTCTACCTTTGCTCGACGCCACCACCGCTCGCCCTCGATGCCACCGCCATTGACCTTTGGCTTGCTAACCTTCACTCGATGCCACCGCCGCCGACCGACGCCACCGCCGCTAACCTCGCTCGCCGACCTCTACTCAACGTGGCTGCCGCTCGCCCTCAACGCCACCGTTGCTAACCTCGGCTCGTTGACCTCTCGCTCTATGCCATCGCCGCTCACCCTCAACCCCACCACCGCTAACCTCGGGCTCGTGACCTTTGCTCGATGCCACCGCTACTCGCCCTCAACACCACCGTCGCTGACCTTTGCTCGACACCTGCTGACCTCTACTTGAGGCCACCTCCGCTCGCCCTCGACGGCACCGCCGTTGCCCTCTGGCTCGCCCCTAGCCCTTGACACCACCACCACTTGCCCCTCTACTCAACGCCACCACCGCTCACCCTCGATGCCACCGCCGACCTTTGCTCAAACCCTAAATATCTACCGTGGGACCAAATGCGCAAAAGTCTCTATAACGATCCTGTGGATTCGCTTCAAAGTTTTGGCATTGAATTAAAACTTGAAGATCTTGTTCAATTCTATTGCAATTTGAAGGATGATTTGTGCCTTGTTGCTTGTTGGCATCTTAATCAGGTGAAGATCCGTTCATGCAATGAATTGCTTGTTTTGTTATGAAGTTGCTCAAACCTTGAATGTTGATAATATGCTATTTGTTAGAAGGCACATGACCCGTTGATCTTGCTAGTGAAACCGCAAAGGCAAAAGCTCATGATGAGGAAATTCAGGTTTATGTTTACTAAATTGATCGTTTTAGTTACTTCCTTTACTATTATATCAATTCTTTTCTCATTTCAACATCTAGATTTTTTTAGTTATTCCGTTATGATTGCTTCAATGCGTATGGAGTAACTCGAGTCAACCTTCTTGTTGTAGGAGCTTTACATTGAGTTGCATTCAAGCAAGTCAATCTTGCAACTACCCTCAAATAATCTATCCGAGAGAGTTATCAGCATCGGTACATTTCTTGAAGTCTTATTTGGAGAAAAGTTCCGCATAATTGAGGCAGAATATAACTTGTTGAGCAGATTGTCATCGGTATGAATTTCTCGTCTGTGCTTAATGGAAGATCACATGGATTGGGAAATTGATATCAAGTGAAATCGTTGAGATATATTTGCAACTGAGATACTTGTAGG